>JARHVA010003650.1:0-232500 GCA_037957365.1 Torreya grandis
GAGGCTGGTTGTGGCTATGAGTATCAGGTTATACTTCAAGTGGATTGCATTCAATCATTGGTGGTCAGTGATGTTTCCCATGGAGCATGTAGGTGGTTCCCATTATAGAGGAGGTGATTTTGGTTACTATAATGTTCGATGGATGGCATCGATTATGATTTATTTTCTATAGTGTTCCATCAAGTTAGTATTGTCATTAATGGATTTCTCTTGGGGATCTGGGGGGTGATTGTGTCCTAGACTGGTTGTTGCTTTGATGATTAAAATTGGTTTCTTTTTTTTGATTTATAGTCAAAAGTGATTACCAATCAAATAATAATAATAATAATAAATACTTTAATTAAAAATTAAATGGTTAAAATATAAAATGGATATAAAAATAATAATAATACCAAGCATATAAAGGGTACAAGAAAATAATGATAAGAATGAATATTATACAATACATGAAACACAAGCTTTAACCAATCGTAAGAATAATAAAAGTGGAACTAAATTAAATAATGAAGATAAAAGGGAAAAAATCACTTTAAAATTAAAAATTATTATCATTAGGTAAGCGTTTCCTTCTTCAAATTCATCTAGGAAAAAGGAAGATTAGGATATTCATCATCAACCTCAAATACATCATGTTTTCTCATCATAAAAATGATAATATTTGAATTAATAGTATGAATAAATTATTGTGATCCAAGGGTAGACGTGGGGTAACAATTAAGGGTAAGCCTCTCTTATGATGTGATGATGACACGTGATCATATGCTCATAATAAATCTAAAATGTATTCATCATTTTTTGTGGAATCAAGAATAAGAAGGCTTGTGTCCTTTTAATGAAAACAATATTTTGATAATTAGATGCCTTTTGAATAAGGGCATCAAACCTAATGGATACCACAAAATTAGACTCTCATATAATTAAGTGAAGTCAGAATCAAGAAGAGGAGGTAACCATGGATTTAGACACTTGGTTACTTTCTATGGGGATGGATTCAATACAAATGATATAAAAATCCATAGAAATTTCATGTACGACATTTATGTAAAGGTGAAGGTGTTCAAATTTGGTTTGGTAGACTTTCAAATTTTGGCTAGTCACTAGTTATGAGTCACCTTGAATTTTTAGGATTTAAATATCAATCCTCTTTGTGATGATCATCCCTATGAATAAGGTTACATATTCTACCCCATTAATTTTACACTCAAAATCAACTTTGAATCTAAAGATCAGGATCCTCCCTCTAGGGGATATCAGGATCACTCTTACTTTTATGCCAAAGCAACATTTTTATCCATCATAGTGGAGCATCTATTGATCACTCACAAAGTAAAATTCATAATTTTGTTCAAGGAGTGCCTCTTGGATCTCTAAAATCTCAACCATACATATACCACATATGTTATCTAACCCTCCTTAGGTTTTTGGTTCTCGAGACTCATTAAGATTATAAGTACCTATGCTCATAGATTGAAATAGAGCATGATGGGCTTACCTTTCTCAAATATGCTAATAATCTTGGTCCTAAAAATTTTCAAGATGGATGGTATCATTATAGTATCTTAATCAATCACTTTTTCCATTATCTTAACTTCCTTTTCCTCAAAATTGCCTTTGGGATGTTTTGGGACTTTCACAACTTAACTTCAAAAATGTTGTGGGTATTGTGGGTTCTTTATATTTGGCTAAAGGTGGGGGGATTCATCACATAATTTTTAGGAAGGTGATGGTAGATATATATCTTGATCTCTTGTTGAATTTGGGTTGGAGAGTGTAGAAGGGTTTAGGATCTCCTTGAGAAATAAAAACCTTCTTTAGATGAAGGAATTTGATCTCTTAGAATAGGGTAGAAGGGATTGCCTTCATCTTATGGATGCAGGGTCTTCCTAGGATAATATTATATTTTGTATCTCTATAAATCATGTAACACTCCTTTAACATGGTTTTTGGGCTCAAAGTTACTATAATTACAATGGTACCAATGGAGGTAGACTTGAAGTTGTCATATCGCTGTAAGGTGTTTCTAATGGTAGAGTAATGAGTTTCACCATATTCAAGTTTATGGAGAAATAAAAGGGGAATATATTAAAAACCATCCCATCATTAACCAGTAATCTCTTCACATAATTTTTATAAATCCATACATTTAAATACAAAGTTGTATCCCCCCTCCTAGCCATCTTGACATCAAGGGGAATACTCATAGGGTCCAAAAAGTAACCAACTTACCTTGAGTTTTGATCAGGTAGAAACATGTCTAAGTCAATGTGATTAATTTTGGATTATTAAGGAGGCATGATGCTAGCCAAGTGGCCCAGTCCCAAGGCATAAAATAATTATAAATGATGGGAAAGAGCATAAGACATGTGGGAAAAGGTCTTGGTGAGATTTGAAACTAAATCACAGTTTCCCATAGGCCTAATATTGGCTTGGAAAATAGTCTCTAGAATGTTAATGTAAAGGGTATTAATTGGTTGGTATTCCTATATGCAAGTGATGACATTCACATCCTCATATGTTTCTAGTTCTATAATGTCAATCATCCTAGTTTTTCTTTAGGGTCCCAACTTGGGAGCCACATTGGGGTTACTAGGTGTAGAAGTGGAAGATTTGTAATCATTGGTGCATGTCAAAAAGGGATGTTGGGTGATAATATCATGTGTTTATTTATACGTATTAGTAACCTCATGGTTAGGAAATAATTTTTGTGTATGCACAACTTGGCATTCTAAGACACCACAAGTCCTGTTTGTCATGCCCATAATTGACACAACAAAAACACAAACAAAGTAAGTCAATTTTTATTTTATTTTTTGAGAATTTAAAATGAATATTATGAATAAATACATTACCTAAGTGATAAGGAGTCAATGTGCAAGTGTAAACATGGTCATTTTGTAACTATGTAGGTCCCACTTGCTCTAATCAACCTCCATACTCTCACATAATCCTACAACTATTTAAGTAGTCTTAATGGTTCCCATGAACCTAAAGAATAAAAGGGATGAACTACTAAATAGAGGTTGGATTGAGAAACCATTAGCTCAAATGATATGTCCTAACTCACAATGAAGTTTAAGGAAAGACCCGAGTGATACTAGCCAATTATGAGGCTTGGTTCATACTTAAGTCAAAAATAAAATATAATCTCACATCAACTTAGATTAGATTAAAGTGATTTAAAAATATCAATTAGTCCCCATTGGACCTACAAAAATTTATAAAATATATCATTAAATCCTTCTAAAATTGGATCAACCTACCTCTATTGTCAGATCAAACTAACCTCAACCATTATATTTAGTCAAAGTAAAAGATGCCCTAATTATCCTTGTGGAGACCATAAGGTATTATAATTAGTCACTAAGTTTTAAAACCATATTTTTTAATGAGGGAGGAGGTTTTGGAGGATGAATTTTCCCATATTCATCCCTCCTCTCCTTTCTCAACCATAGATAACTGTCATTAATGAGTCTCTAAGATTTTGGTCAAAATTAATTATTTCACTTTCAATTTTATAACATGATGGAAAAATGCATGTGATTTTTTTATAGGTATTTAGTTTTATGGAAATCTCCTAGGCGGTCTCAATCTCACATGGCTTCTAAATAATTCTCAGGATCTTCAATCTCCACCATATCCATTAATGGTTATAACCAGGTTTAAAGTGAAATTTTATAAATGTTTTAGTTTTATATTTTAAATTTTGAATCAGACTGAAGGGGAAACAAAAATCGTAGGCTTTCCCTTTTGGGCTATCCTATATTGGGGCTCCTAGGAGTCTGAGTTAGCCCACAAGGCCAAAATGTTAGCTAAGGACAAACCATGCATAAAGTGAAAACCATGAGGTTTCAGAGTATGAAACCACTTCCATGAGGAAGGGAAGAAAAAATGAGAGGGTTCAATTTTTTTCCCCACCTTCAAGTCACTGAATCCCCACAAACAAGGGTAAAAAAACATGTAACTAGGTTTCAAAAGAGGTCTAAGGCATCTATGAGGATAAAGGGTCCATAACTAAAAAATCATGTCATTTCAGGTCTTAAGGATCACATCATGTGGAAGAGAATGAAAAATGGAGGGTGGTCTTTTTTGGGTCCATCCCACCTCTAAGCCACTAGGTCTATGCTTTAAAATGAAAAAACTAGGTATATTAGCTGAAGATTAGTTCTATTTTTTTTTTAAATAAGTTTTAGGCTAACTTTATAAAACTCAAAGTTTAATTAATTTGATTAATATTTAAAATATTTTTTTCTAGAAGTTAGTATTACTTACTACCATGTCTAACCCAATGGATAGTGACTACGATTAGTCATGTGGCTATATAAAGCCACATAGTCTATACCTTGGTCACAATTTACCATTCATATGTAGTAATCTAAGACCATGTAGCTTATAAGTCCTCAGAACCTAATTGATCCACCCTTAAGGGATTACAACAATATAACATGTAGTCCCATGGGGGGCTGCTACTTAAATTTATTCAATTGCCCTATGGGAAGTAGTTAGTTCCCTCCCAAAGTACCTTTGTTTATAAAAATTTACCCTATAAAATAATTGTTTTGAAAATTCATTCCAACAAAACTAAGAGTCCAAAATTTATAAAATCCATGGTGTTGGATCTCAATTTTTACCAAAATTATTATAACATTATTTTTATCACCTAGATTCCTCATTTTATTTTAATTTTTTCACAAAGTTGTGTTAATTTACAAAGGGGTCATAAATAGATTTAGTGCAGATTATTTAAAAATTCATATAAAATCACCCATAACTCAAAAAATTATGTTACAAAATGCATTAATTCCATAGTTATTATTGGCTATTCTAGCCACTCATGCTTCCTAAAACATATGCTCAGTTTGAGAGCATATTTTTTTACATGAGTCAATCTAGAGCTCTCCCTTGTATGTATCTCATGAGGTATAAGTATGTTCAAGACTAGGTATGCATGAATTTATTGTACTTCTAATTGTCATGAAAGATTTTATTTGGTTTTTTTCATGAGTCATGGTTGGTGTCAAGTCTTTAGGGGTTTCCTCAATGCATAGTTTGTGTTTTAATATTTTAGGACTTAATAAGTGTAAATCATATGTTTGTTAAACATATGAGTAGACTAAATCATGGAAATAATATGTAATAAATATAACTAATAATTTGTTTTAAAATTGATTATCTTTGACTTTTCTAAAAACAAAAATAAATAGTGCAAGTAAGAACTTAGCTGGAAAATAACTGAGATGGGTAATTTAGGTGCTATTAACTGAGGTAGATTCTAGTCTCAGTGTTATAAACTAGATCCTAGTGTCAGAACCCTTCCTAGCCAATAACACCATAATTGGAAAGTAGTGTCATTATTTTAGATGTGGTAGTAATGTCTTGATATTGGCATTAGTGTCCTTTGTGTAGGACTATCTTGAGCTTCTAAGTGCACATGTGTATAGATATCTAAGGTCTATTCCTACATGCATAAGTCCTAAAACCCTATATTTTTCCTATTATAATTGATTTAGTGAGAAAACCCTAATCCTCTATGTAGATATGGCATATGGTTGTGTTAGCAGAGGTTCTTGGAATTACACCAGAACATGCTAATTACAAGGATAACTTGCATAGTGGAGAGTACAAAAAGGCACCAAAGAGATAGAATTAGTAAAAACCATAAATGAGATATTCAAATAAACTAAAAATAAAGAATAATTAGATATATAATAGAACATGACCATAATTTATATTACATCAGATTATAGAATAAAGAAAAATAGAGTACTCAACTATGCATACACCATACTTAAAAGAAAAAAAGGGAAAACCATAACATGATAATTTCTATTAATCTCTATCAACACATCAAACTAGATTATATTATATCAAAGTACTATTTATATCCTTTTACAATCTTATTATCAATTCACTTTCCAACCTATTGAGCAATAAAATGAAAAACTTTTAAAATTAACCAATTATTAGATTAGACTTTCAAGGTTGAATACATATAAAACTATACAAAAGACAAAATCAAACACTTCACACATGTGTTTATGTTATATACTTAATGGTTTTAGCAAGCTCCATTTTATGTCCAACACTTTATCAAAATTAATTATCTGTCTCATCCCAAGATAAAGTTTCAAGCTAAGCTAAACTGAGCTAGAAAGATAAATCCTAAATAGAAGTTGTAGTAATTTATCTAGGTGTAATTTATTAGTTTTCAACCTTTGCACATTATCTAACCATCCTTTTAGGTTTTTATCTAAGTTGCATACTAGCCTACCACCCTTTTGGGTTTTCAATAGACTAGCATAACTGGGTGGCCACCCTTTATGGGTTTTCAACCAATTTGTCCCCGCTCCTAATATTTATAATATCTTACAAAATGTGAATCTACTAGAAGTTTCAAAATTGTAGATCATAAACCTTACAACTATGGCTAAGAGGATGGTTTGTCTAAGGACTATAGAGTTTTTTGTTACTAAGTATTTGTTATCTTAGTGACTCCTGATGTATCTAGTACCAAGGGTATCTACAAATATTGTATATGTTCCTTGATCTCCCTCTCCTATATGATTTGTAGAAGTTATTGTGGAGGAATGAACTAGGGCTCATCTACTATATGTGTAATTACTAGACCAACTTGAGATAGATATTTCTTGAACATTTTCTAATCAGTAATTACTTCACATACCATTACAATTAGAATGCACAGTGGTACATGGATCATCATCATGTTTTGTAGGTATTCATCTTATAAGATTGTAATCAATGCCTTGGCATTATATTATTTCTACTTCATGTCCAAGATGAGCTCATCCAACTTTTTTTCTATCCTCTGGCTTGAATAATTGTGAGAGTTTTTTGTTTTTTTTCATGATGCCATACTTACATTTCTTTACAGTAGAATCTCTAGAATCCAACATTTATTTGAGTGTATTGCTCATTTTATCGATAGTTTCCATTTGATCCTATATCATGGCTTTAGATTTATCAGTAGCAGAAAATTTAGGGTGCAAAACAACCAAAGATTGATTTAAATGTTGTCTCAAGTTAAGTATATCCTAGGATAGCTTCTTAGCCTATGTCACAAAAGTGTCTAGGACCTACTCATATTCCTCATGGAGTTGGCACATGGTCTTTATTTTTTCCTATGAACTTATTGTTATGCATGTAATGCCAAAACTTTTTGCATAGCTCCCCAACTTGTTTTAAGCTCTGTCAATATTACAATGAAATATTTATCTTCTAGCATAACCTGGTCACCTATTAATTACATAACTAAGGTGGCGCATGCATTATTAATCAACTTCCTTACATTCCCTAGCTTATCCTCTTATTCACCCTTTTTGTCTTGTAGCCTCAAAACTTCTTAATCTAAATTTGAATCCCTCAATGCCATAGATTACTAGAAAATGGTTGCTCTTTCAATTTATTTAGAAAGTGATAGTTGAGTTACATCTAATTATGTTTCCATCACAGTGGTGGAAAGTGTTGTGGATGTATTCATGGATGTCATAGGAAGAAGTGTAAACTAAGCAAGTGAAAGTAATAATGTAGTCCACTGGGTGGACGTAGTAGGTACATTCCATAGCCAATGACTAGGGATCTATACTACTTATTCAACACCCTTAGTGTGACTGGTGGTTGCTACCTCTACTTTTTCTTGTGTATCCTTGATCTCCTTAGCCTTGGTTTCTACTTCTACCTTGGATTTATTCTCAACTTCAACTTAAACTTGAGCTTCCTCTTTAGCCTTAGTTTGAGCTTTAGCTTGACCTTTGGCTTTGGCTTCTATAGCATCCTTAGCTTGAGTTTATACTTTGGCCATATCTTTGACTTTAGTGTTAGCCTTGGATTTATATTTAGCTTCAGCTTCATTCTCCTTATGTTTTTGTTGTATAGCTTGCACCTCTTTTTTTGCCTTTGTTATTCTTCTTGTTTTTTCATCTTTGACTCTACTTATTCATCTTACTTGTGTGTAGCTTCATTTTCCTCATCTTTCTTCTTTTTAGATTCATTTTCCTTAGTTTGATTTTGTGTAGCCTTTACTTCTTTAGATTTCTTTTTTTATCCATGGCTACATATTATTGCTTTGGCTATGAAATCTACACAACTTGTTATTGTGTTAATGGCAACATGACTACTTTTTCATGTGATTCCTCCATGCTTTATTCTTGTTTTTCACCTGAGGCTCAAATGTACCTTATACAGGTTATTATTCCTCCTATTTTCTAGTCATGGATGTATCCATGTGTTCCTCTTCTCACTCAATGCTCTCATTTGATTTAGTATATTTAGATGATTTTATTTCACCCAGTTATTTTTTTTACTACCTTCTTTATTTTGGATTTGGCTAGAGACTTGAGTATCTTATTTTATTTCTTCACTTCTTGAGGTTGAGGTTGTTGAGATAGATGTGCACTACTTTATTTTGTGGGTGCACCAAAAGAGACCATCCTTTCCTACACTATTTGCGAGGGATTTGTAGTCATATGTGTGTGGTCACCTAAACAAGCTTTGTGTGGGTTTGTCTTCTACAAATAATTATATGGCATGCATAGCAAATGATTACATAATTAGTTATGTTGAAAAGATTTTTTATTCTAATTTATGTTGAGCTTCTTCATGTCCTATAATTTCAATAAGAATAAAAGAAGTTGCTTGAGTAATATCAACCCAAAGATTTTCCTTACCTAATTTTTCATTTATAAAGTGTGCACTAATTTCCAAAAGAAGAAATCATTTTCCTCCTTTGCATCATATAGCTAGGTGTTGATGTTGTCCGACAATGATTGAAGCAATTTTTTTTTCTACCCCCATCTCAGGTAGGTCACACTCAATGACTATTTATGGAACCATGGGGTGATCTAAATATGACTTTGATTTCTAGGTTTATTTCTTTGGTAGAGGTGGCAAGGCTCTATGCATAGGTACTTTACTCTTTCCTTTCACTATCTATGTTGAAGCTTATATTTTTACCCACTATGGAGGTTATTATGTAGGTACTTACTCTTCTTATTATTTCTAGACCTGTGGAGGGATGTTTTTTAAGGGAGGTATGGACCTTGTAGATAAGGATTTATATAGATATACCTCATCCTTTGCTTTGACCAATGAAATGAATAATTGAATCAAGGTGATAGTTGGGTTACCCAAATCACGTACCTTTATCTATATGCCATTGTGTAGCTTGGTAATGGATGCATGTTGACCCAAATTTTGCATGACATCTTACAAAATCTTGGGATGTGATTGAATTAGCATGAGGGATTATAGACACCATGTGTTTAACCACCCTAATTATTCATTTTAATGACTGATTTTGGTCTATGCAATGCTTGTGAAGACATTACTGGTCTAAAAATTAGTAGTGACATTTATTGACCCTAGTGGAGACTTCCACTAAGTGAAACACAATAACTGGACCAACAATTGATATTAAAAGGTTTATGTAGTTCCTAAAAGTACCTTTTTTATATTTTTGGTAAGCTCAGCTAATAAAACTTTTGGCCAATTAAAATCCTCATACAACTTTGTCATTCAATATGCAATGTCAATGATGCCTCTTATTATTTGTTTTACATGATTTGTGGTTTACAAAAACCTTTTAGTAATACACTGGATGATGATGCACAATGAAGAATATGTAATTGAATAAATAGGAGTTACTCTTCCTTCCCTAGTGGTGTATTGTTCTATGATGTCTAAGTGAAGTGGTTGAGTTGTATACTTGTATTGGATTAAAGATTTTCCATGATTGGGAAGGCTAGTTGCTATTGACATTGAGTGCACATTAATCTAGATGGTAATATCTTGAGCTATATGAATATAACCTTGATTTTATTGAATCAACAATGTCATTATGACTTCATCTAATTGGTTGAATGTAGGTAACTTGAGTAACCTTTTAGTGTCAGAACCCTAGAGTGGATGTTTTAGTGTTAAAGTTCTTGGTTGTATTGCTCCGTAGGATTTTTGATAAAATAGAGTATCTTATGCCTTGTCAATGAAATCCAAGGGTTTTAGATCAATTTACTTCATTTTTTAGAGCCTTATACCTATTCCCATTTCATCCTTTTGAGCATCAGATAGTGAGATCAATAGCTAACCTTTGTCCATGGCTAGATGAATGAGAGAAGTTGATGATTAATCTAAGGAATGGCACCCTGGTGAGAAATATGTTTAAAAAGAGATAGTCAAAAGGTTGATCATATAAATCTTAGGTTAGCTAGAGGGTGTAATTTCTTATCATTGTCTATATCCCTTTCTTTTATAGGTGTTTGGTGCCCAAATTTGTGTCATCACCTTTTTTGAATGCATTGACTAAATGCATATGAATTTTCTCTTTAAAATTAATATTATATGTTGGAAATCATCTTGATAAGGATGTTTCATTTCTAGGATGTGTGATTTAGGTCTAAGTAGTTTTATTTCTAGTTAATAACTATCCCTTTAGTTAATAAATTCATTTTATGCATCCACTTATCATTTTATTACCAAATATACTTCAAAACTCCTATAATATTTTGAGATACCACATTATTAACAATCTAAAATGACTATTGGCCTTAAATTAATCATGCCTATCTTTTTTTAACCTTCTCATACTTAATTACAAAGTTTGGTGTAGTGGTGGGCAGTTGTCCTAGGTGATCTGTCTTAGCTAGGTGGTCGTGTCCTGATATGATAATTGGTTTTAGTGGTTGTGATGTGTTGTGTATAAATTAAAATAATAACAAACATTCTAACCTATGAAAAAAATATAAAACAAAGAATCATTAAATAAAATCCTAACAACATGTTGTTACTCAACGCCCACTCAATTTTTAGCAGCATGATAGAGATTAAATATGATACGGATTAAGCCTAAAGCTATTAATTCACCCTAGTAAAATGGTTCCCTAAAAATATTTTAGAAATATGGTACCATATGTTGATACTTCATGAATGATGTAGGGTCCTTTTCATCATATGCACTCCTTTCCTAGGAATGCTTTAAATTTACTCTCATAAAACAATACAGTTTGATATGGGTAGAATTGCTTAGATCATAGATTATGATCATGCCATGCTTTATAAATTTGTTTATTGATTTTTTAGGTCCACTATGCTCTTACCATTTCTTCTTCCATCTTAGTGAAATCTAATAATTGTGCATTTAATGAGTCTTGATCCCCTAACCTCATGATCATTGTAATGCGCAGACTGGGTATAATGTATTCTATAAGCATTATTGCCTTAATTCCATATACCAATTAGAAAGGAATGAATCTAGTGAATCACTTATAATGTGTGTGATATGACCATAAAATATAAGGAATGTGATCCTCCTAATCATCTCTCTGAACATTACAAATTTTTATCATCATCTTACCCAAAATGTTATTTGATGCTTCTGCCTGTCCATTATCTTGCAAATGGTAAGCTATACTTCTATGGTGTGATATCAATAATTATTCTATGAGAGTATTAATATTATTATTTAAAAATTTCATGCCTCTATGGCATACCATATTAACTAGACATTCGAACCACGTGATAATTGTTTCATATAAGAACTTGGCAACATCCTTCACACTACAACTTGGAGTAACAATAACTTCTACCCATTTTGTTAAATGGTCAGTTACAATTATAATGTATCTAGCATGCTACACTTACTTGGGTGAGATATAGGTCTGAAAAAATAGATTCCCCATTATTCAAAAGGCTATTCTTCAAGCATAAGAACCAAAGGCATTTCATTATGATGATAAGGCTTACCCATTCATTCATAGATGTCGTAGTGTTTATCAACTTTGTGTGCATCCTAAAAAATTATAGACCACCATAAACTACTCTAAAGTATTTTATTTATAGTAGAGTCTCTAGTGAAGTGTATTATTTCAATGCCTTGGTGAGATTCTTGAAGCAGTTGGGGTCGATCATTTTTTTATAGCTATCCTATGCAATACATTATCTTTACTAAGCTTATATAAGAACCCATTAATGAGGATATATGGTATATCTATGGTATCCATATATTTTTTGTATCTATAAATATAATTTGAAGTAAAATTTCCTTATTATAAGAAGTTTGTGATGTCCTCCATGTTATCAAGAACTGTAGCAGTTCTAAATAGATGTGCATCAGAAGATTCATCTTCAAATTACTTTGGTTCTTCCCTATTGTGTAATCAATTGAGATGATATGGCCCCACATTATCCCATTTTCATTTCACTTTGATTCATAATTATAATCCTAGAAGAGCATTAAATACCTAGAGATCCATCCACCTAGCATTGGTTTATTGACTAGGTATCAAAATGCCTAGTGGTCTGTGAAGAATTCAAAAGGAGTAGCCAAAAAGTAATTCCTAAGTTTTTGTAATGAAAACACCATGGTGTTCCTCTCTCTCAGTGGTTATATAATTATTTTCCATAGTTGAGAGTTTCCTACTTACAAAATGTATTAGATGGTCTAGCCCACCTTCACCTAGCTACACTAAGATGGCTCCTACTTTAGTGCTTAAAGAATCTACATGTACATGGAATGGATTTTTCTAGTTATGAAATACCAAGATGGGTGTTGTTACCAACCTCTAATTTAATTTAATAAATTTTGTTTGACACTCAGGTGTCCATTCAAATTTGGTGTCTTTGTGTAATAGCTTTTCCATGGTTGATAATATAGATGCATATCCTTTTATGAATTTCCAATAATATCTAATATGACCCAAAAAGGTGCACATTTTATTAGAGTTTTTAGGAGGTGGCATTCATATTATAACAATAATGTTAGCTGGATCAACCAAAATTTCATCATTGCACACTATGTGACCCAACAAGATACCAAAATACATAAAGAATAGACAATTTTTAAAATTGAAGGTGATGCAAAAATCCCTACATAATTATAGCATCAATCTTAGCTTCAATAAGTGCTCCTTAAATAGATAAAATATTAACCAGTCATCTAGATAAATCTCCATAAAATCATGAATGATTTTTTTAAATTCATTTACCACAACTCTAGAAAAGATAATAGGTGCATTCTTTAAACCAAATGGCATTACCTTATGTGTAAATGGCACCCATTTAGTAACAAAGGTAGTTTTGTCTTGATATTCTATAGTAATTGGAATTTGGTGGTATGCATTGAAACCATTTATAAATAAATATACCTCATGTCTAGTGACATATTCAAGTACTTCATTAGTAAAAGGGATAGGGAATGGATTGTTGATGTAGGCATTATTGAGTGTGAAGTAATACCCACACACATATATTTATACTATTTTATTATGTTGTACCTCCATGGGACTCACCCATTCTACCTTCTAAATTGGATAAATAATACCAACTTCTTGTGTTTGATCCAATTCAACCTTTACTTTAGTTTTCAATTACGATTGAGTTTGTAGGTGTTGTAAATATTGTCATTGATGTCAAAGGTTTTGCATTATTGGTGATAAAGGCCCCATTAAATTTAATGATGTTTGTAATATTTATATCTTGGCTAATATGTGTTAATATTTATTTAATATTAACGAATATATTTTTGGTTGCATATAAGACAAAATAAGGGCCCATGGAGAAGTCAAAGAGTCATGGGGTAAAGACAAAAGAAGAATGAGACGCATTTTCCCATGAAGAGTCATCTTGGGGAATTCCAAGAGTCACCAAGTGAAGACAAAAGAGGAAGGGCACAATTTATCATGAAGGGACACTTTGAGGAATATGAAAAGTCACCAAGATAAAGACAAAAGAGGAAAAGATGCTTTTGCTTATGAAGAGTCACCACATGACTTTTCAAATGCAAGGATATGAAGGGTCATACAAGTTTAGTGCCATTTTCCATGAGGATTGAAGGTTCACAAAGGGGGAAGGCCAAAGGTCATTTGAAAATCTATAAATAAAGGCTTGAGAAACCATTTATAATGTGTGAGATAGAGTATGATTTGTATTTGTTATATCTAGCTTAGAAGAGCAAAGGAGAGAGAGGAAAGTGATATTATAATGAACTATCATTTATTGAGATAATAACATTGAGAGATAGTTGTGTGGTATACACAAAAGGGGTTGGTGCTCCTGTGGGTTGGTGCTCATGAATTGTTGTTGTGTTGGTGCTCAACAAAGGGGTTAGTGCTCCTGTGGGTTGGTGCTCATGAATTATTATTGTGTTGGTGCTCAACAAAGGGGTTGATGCTCCTGTGGGTTGGTTCTCTTGAATTATTGATGTGTTGGTGCTCAACAAAGGGGTTGGTGCTCCTATGGGTTGGTGCTCATGAATAGTTACTGTGTTGGTGCTTAGCAAAGGGGTTGGTGCTCCTATGGGTTAGTGCTCATGAATAGTTGCTATGCTGGTGCTCAACAAAAGGGTCAATGCTCCTAAAAGCTGGTTCTTGTGAATATTGTAGTTTGAGTTGGTGCTCATTCATGTACTTGATATTGTTCTCCATGATTTTTCCCACATTGGGTTTCCACGTTAAATTTGGTGTCTCTCTCGATCTTGTGTGGTGTTTATTATTTTAGTTTTATTGCATATCTTGAATGTATGTTAACGTGGAATTTTATTAAGGTAAAGTTTATAAGATTTATGATATACTGATTCACCCCCCTCCCACCTCTCAGTATATACCATGCTTAACAATTGGTATTAGATTAGGTTCATTTTGAAAAAAGTTTTATAGCTTGAAGGTAGATCAGGAAAGCACAAGATGGTCATACATGAAGATGCCTCTGCAAGCAAAAGAATAGATGATCAAGAAGAAGAAGAGGATGAAGTTGAAGTGAATCTAGAAGGAGAACTCATCTATGCCTTAGAAGAATTAAAATATTTTGAAAATAAAAATTGAAGATTGAAGTGCCAAATCGAGAAAAATAAAAAGGAGTCAAAGGAAATAATTGAAGATTTACAATCACACTTTGAAGAAGCCAAGAAGAATGAATAAGATCTAATGGCACAGTTGAAAATAGTAAGAAAAGAATGTGAAAGGTATGTTATTGAAATTAATTCTTTAAAAGTAGATATTGATAAAACAAATAAAGCAATCAATGATAGAGCAGCCAATGATTCAAAATTTGAAAATAGAACTAATATGTTAAATAAGATATTAAAAAGCCAAAAGGAAATATTAGATAAGATAGGTATCAAATTTGAAAAGAAAAAGAGCTATGTTGAAGCTCTTACAAAAGAAAAAAAAAGGGGAAGAAGTGAAGAATACAGAGGACATCTCAAACAAAGAAGGTTAGAGGGAATAAAGCTACAAAAGGCAATCAGGTCAGAGATACACAAATAGGTCCTATTTTTATGGTTACTATTTTTATTATAATGGATATGGTCACAAGAATTAGAATGTAAAAAAAGAGCTAACAATTTCAAAAATAAGGAAAATGAAAGTCATGTAGAGTCAAGCACAAGCTACAACTCTTTTGCTCCTCTATCAAGCTTTGATAAAGAAGCCATAATTTTTTACAACTGAAACAAATTAAGACACATAGCTTAGTACTATAGAAGCGTGTTCGAGTCAATCAATAAGGACTAGAGTTTCAAGGCTCCATTCATCAAAAAGAAAGTTTAGACATGGCAAAAGAAACAACCTAAAGATTCTATGTTGATTCAGATAGCTTTACATGCGAGAAATAAAGAAAAGCCATGGTTCATTGACAATGGATATTTTAGGCACATGACAAGAGACAAGAGCAAGTTCATAACCTTGAAGAAGATCAATTGTGGCACAGTGAAATTTGGAGACAATACTATTGCTAAAATTGTTAGAAAAGGTACACTAAGTTTGGATAATGGTAGAACTAAAATTGAAAATGTTTTATATGTAGAAGGTCTTAAGCATAATATTTTGAGCGTAAGTCAAATGTGTGATTAGGGGCACACACTAAAGTTTTATGTAGAAGGTTGTGAAATTAGAAGAAAAGATTTAGATGTATTGGTTGCAGATACTTAGAAAATAGGCAATAACTTGTATATGCTATCAGACATCAAAGGTCAAAGATGTTGTTTGAGTCAAATTGAAGAAAGTTGGATATGGCACAGGAGAATGGGGCACATAAATTTTGACAATCTTGTCAACATTAGCAAAAATCAAGCAGTTAAAAATCTTTCAAAGATTACAAAGCCATCTGACACGCTTTATGGACCTTATCAACATGGGAAGCAAGCTAGAAGGTGATTCAAAAAAAAAGTACTCAACCACTCAGATACTAAATCTTGTTCACACTGACCTATGTGGACCTATGAGGACTCAAAGTACTCAAGGTGATGAATATTTCATGTTGCTTATTGATGATTTTTCACGTATGACTTGGGTAATGTTTTTAGATAAAAAATCAAAATCTTTTAGACATTTCAAAGCATTAGTTGAGAATGAAACTAATTTGAAGATTGTCTAATATTAGACTGAGGAGGAGAATTCATGTCAAATAAATTTAATGAGTTTTGTGAAAATCATGGAATAAAGAGACATTATTCAGCAGCCAGAACTCCACAACAAATAGAGTAGTTGAACAAAAAAATAAAATAGTTCAAGAGATGGTGAGGACAATGCTAAATGAATCTAAGATAGCAGATAAATATTGGAGAGAGGTGGTTGGTAAAGTAGTGCATATTTAGAATAGATCATTATTAAGATTCAATAGTGACAATACTCCTTATGAGCTATGGAAAGACAAACTAGCAATGATTGATTATTTTAGAGTTTTTGATACTAAATGCTTCATAAAGAGAACCAATGAAAAACTTGGTAAGTTTGAATCTAGAGAAGATGAAGGTATATTTCTTGGTTATTCTTGCAAAAGTAAAGCTTATAAATGTTATAACAAAATAACCAAGAAAATTGTTGAAAGTGCCAGTGTTAGAATAGAAGATGGAACACAATGAATCAATGATCCAGTAGACATTCTTGAAATCATTGAAGAGGAAGGATTTGAAGAATCAGATGAAGATGAGGAGAAGGAAAAAAAGGGCACCAAAACTCCATCTAAATATGTTTAGATAAATCATAATGAAAGTGACATCATCAAGGACATAAATGAAGGAATTCACACCAGAAGAATGATGGTAAGTGAATATGAACAAGTTAATTTCTCTTTGTTATCTTAAATTTAACCTAGAACTTTTTCAGAAGCTAGACATGATGAGCATTCGGTTAAGGCTATGGATGAATAATTAAATCAAATAGAAAAGAATGATAATTGGGAATCAGTGCTTAGACCAAAAGATCATAATGTGATAGGAACAAAATGGGTTTATAGAAATAAGTTGAATGAAAATGGAGAAGTGACCAGAAATAAAGCAAGATTAGTATGTAAAGAATATGCTCAAATTGAGGGAATAGATTTTGAATAAACTTTTGCACTATTGGCAAGTTTAGAGGCTATTAGAATGTTTTTTGCATATGCAGTGTTTTAAAAATTTCAAAGTGTTTCAGATGGATGTCAAATCTGCCTTTCTAAATGGGAATCTTGAAGAAGAGGTCTACATTGAGCAGCCTGAGAGATTTATTCTCTCAAATACTAGTAACCATGTATGCAAATTGAAGAAATCATTGTATGGATTGAAACAAGCTCCCAGAGCTTGGTATCCAAGGCTTGATAAGTACCTACAAGATCAAGGATTCAAGAGAGTATTTGTTGATAGTAATCTTTACATCAAAATAGAAGGTGAGCATCAATTAATTGTTGTGGAATATGTTGATGATATCATTTTTGAAGGAACTATTGAAAAGATGAAAAAAAAAAATTCTAATAAAATACAAAAAGAATTTGAGATGTCTATTCTTGGAGAATTGTCATTTTTCATAGGATTACAAATATTTTAATCAAATAAAGGAATTTTCATAGCTCAAAGTAAATATGCTAAGGAAATGTTGAAGAAATTTGGTTTTGAGGATTGTGCACTAGTTGGCACACCTATGTGTATAGGAAATAAGGCAAGTAGGATGAAGTTTCACCTGTTATAGATCAATATTTGTATAGATCTATGATTGGTAGTCTTTTATATTTGATAGCATTGAGGCTAGACATCATGCATGTAGTAGGTATGCTTGTAAGATATTAGTCATCTCTAAAAGATAGTCATGTTCAGTTGGTAAAGAGAATATTCAAATATATCAAGGGGACATTGGATTATGGATTATGGTATCCCACAGGTAGACATTTCACTTTGGTTGCTTATACAGATCCCAATTGGGCAGGGTGCTTGGATGATAGAAAGAGTACAAGTGGAGGAGCTTTCTTCCTTGGTGATAGCTTAGTATCATGGCTAAGCAAGAAGCAAAATTTAGTATCACTTTCTACAAATGAAGCATTATTTATATTGTAGTAGTATTGTGTTGTACTCAAGTGATTTAGATGAAGCAAACTTTAGAAGATATCAAGGTAAAGTATGATGAACCTATTTCTATTTTTTGTGATAACACAAGTGTTATAAATATTTTGAAGAATCTAATAATGCATTCAAGAAAAAAACATATTCCCATTAGATATCACTTCTTGAAAGAGCAGGTTGCAGATCAATAAGTTAAGATGGAATATATCAGTACTACAGAGCAGATTATAGATATTTTCACAAAAGCACTACCAAAAGACACATTTGAGTATTTGTGAGAGAATTTGGGAGTAATTTAGTTTACTTCTTGCCATTGAAATTTAGCATCAGTTGAGGGGGAGCTAAGTGTTATCTCTAGGTAGGCCCTTTGCCATTGATGTCAAAGGGAGAGAATAACATGTATAGGTACAGGTGTAGAAATAGGTACAAGGAATAGGTATAGGTTACTATAGTAAGGGGGTGTTACTATATGTTTTTAGATGACAATATGTATAGGTTTTAGGACTGAGGTTTCTATCAATGACAAAGGGGGAGATTGTTAGAAATATTTTCATTGATTTCAAAGGTCTAGCATTATTGGTGACAAAGGCCCCATTGCATTTAATGATGTTTTTAATAGTTATACCTTGGCTAATGTGTGTTAATATTTATTTAATATTAATGAATATGTTTTTGGTTGCATATAAGACAAAAGAAGGGCCCATGGAGAAGTCAAAGAGTCATGGGGTAAAGACAAAAGAAGAATGGGACGTATTTTCCCATGAAGAGTCATCTTGGGGAATTCCAAGAGTCACGAAGTGAAGACAAAATAGGAAGGGCACAATTTATCATGAAGGGACACTTTGAGGAACAAGAAAAGTCACCAAGATAAAGACAAAAGAGGAAAGGATGATTTTACTTATGAAGGGTCACCACATGACTTTTCAAATGCAAGGATATGAAGGGTCATGCAAGTTTGGCACCATTTTCCATGAGGATTGAAGGGTCACAAGGGGGGAAGGCAAAAGGTCATTTGGAAAGCTATAAATAAAGGCTTGAGAAGCCATTTATAATGTGTGAGATAGAGTATGATTTGTATTTGTTATATCTAGCTTAGAAGAGCAAAGGAGAGAGAAATAAGTGATATTGTAATAAACTATCATTTATTGAGATAAAAACATTGAGAGATAGTTGTGTGGTATACACAAAAGGGGTTGGTGCTCTTGTGGGTTGGTGCTCATGAATTGTTGTTGTGTTGGTGCTTAGCAAAGGGGTTGGTTCTCATGTGGGTTGGTGCTCACTAATTATTGATGTGTTTGTGCTCAACAAAGGGGTTAGTGCTCATGTGGGTTGGTGCTCATAAATTATTGTTGTGTTGGTGCTCAGTAAAGGGGTCGGTGCTCCTGTGGGTTGGTGCTCACAAATAGTTGTTGTGTTGGTGCTCAACAAAGGGGTTGGTGTTCCTTCAAGTTGGTGCTTTAAAATATTATAGTTTGAGTTGGTGCTCATTCATATTAATTGAAATTGTTTACTATGGTTTTTCCCACATTTGGTTTCCACGTTAAATCTGGTGTCTCTCTCTATCTTGTGTGGTTTTTATTATTTCAAATTTATTGCATATCTTGAATGTATGTTAAAGTGGAATTTGATTCAGGGAAAGTTTATAAGATTTATGATATACTGGTTTTTATTATTTCAGTATATCTCATTCTTAATAGTAGGGTCACTTTTTAATCGAGTGCATGCATTACTTTAGTTCAATGTGCATCTCTCCTAATGATGGATCTACACCTTTGACCTATGAAATTTTACTTAGAAACACATCTTGGTAGTCTCTTAACATATATAGGGCTTCAAATATCTACTCTTGTCCTTAGTAATCTCCCACTATCGTAAGCTTAAGGGATAATTTTATCCCAATATTTCATTGAGTCTTTCGTAATGGCTCCTAATATATTTTGCCTGATCTACTAGCCATAGTATATTGCAATATGTGTTTGCCTTCCCGTTATGGGATGTCAATACTACACAACTTATCTTCTTCTACCTACTCTGTGCTTTATACTAATTTAGGTTCCTCTTCATGTTATGGTTAAAAGAACCCTTCTAAATCGATATCCCCATCATTATCACTATCACTGGGCTCTATTAGATCATTTCTTATTCTTTTATAGGGTTAAATTTAGATCTATTCTTTTTTATTATCTTTGTAATTGTGTAGTGAAAAATCTAGATCCTGCATAGCTTCATGATGAGAAGATGATTTAGTAACATTTCTTAAATCCTTTTCACATCTACGACATAATTTTTTATTTTATTTTTCATGTCATTCTATACTAAAGGATTATCATCTTCAAATATAAAAGTTTGGATAAAATCCTACTGAAATTATGACTAGTGTTTGTTTTCTC
Source organism: Torreya grandis (assembly GCA_037957365.1). Lineage (NCBI taxonomy): Eukaryota > Viridiplantae > Streptophyta > Pinopsida > Cupressales > Taxaceae > Torreya > Torreya grandis. Next base: position 20,704 of record JARHVA010003650.1, read on the forward strand.
TTCTATGCTCTTGATGCATGTACTAGGTTATTAGAAGAGGTACAAGGGTATGACTAAATATGTGTGCCCAATATCAAGGCTCTACTCCCTATGTAATAAATATATCCACACATTCATGGATATGTAGTTCAATACATTGAGCCTCTTGAAAGAATGACCATTCTCATTTAATACTAGTTGGTAGCTGAAACATTGCATGGAAAATTTCATAGGCATCCTCCCAATGCATATCTATGTTTTTGTGTACAACCCACCATGTTACAATAATTATTTTTATGTTAGGGTGTGGAGCTAAAAGCTTCACCTTGATGAAAACAAAAGGAGGATGCTGAGTATGCAGTCACCGACGTCAGTAGGCCACAACCGACGTCGGTCAGGGATTAGTGTACAGTAACCGACATCGGCAAGGATCGACCGGCATTGGTCACCTCCAGTTAGATAGGGACCGACATCGGTAGCCTATGGCAGTTTCAAAATTGTTGCTGGTAAATAGTCAGTTAAGTGAATGGGTAGTTTGCATGATGAAGACTAGTTCGAAGTCTTGAGCCGCAAGTCTAATTATTGTATGCATGAGATCTATATAATAGACTCATGGGTTGTATTGTTATGTGGAGAACTAGAAGAACTATGTAGAACTTGGAGAGTTCTTCCCATGGTGGAATCAAGTAGGATTCCTCATGTATGTAAGATCAGTTTTGATATGCAGGGTGTTTCAGGATCATGGTGGAGATCTACATGTGAAAAGTAATATTAGGTTGGTCTGCAGAGATGTGTGTATGCGAGGGTCAGAAGAGGATCGGTGGGGGAGCAAGATCAAGGTGACAACAATACATCAGGAGTAGGATCATAGTGAGATCTACATGGATTACTGGTTCGTACTCGGTTATACTGGACGTATAATGAGGTGAACAACAACTTGTGTTAGCTATGTGTTGTGACCTATTGAGAGAAGATTACTCAGGAGGGAAGATTACTGGGAGCCCTTGAGGAGGAAGCCTCATAGAGGTGGAAGAAGAGTGTGATCTCTTTATTTTAATTTCCTTTGTAATGAGCTAAATACAATTATGTGTTGCCTCTCATATTCTGTGTTATTTCTCATTGATAGTTATTTGTTCTTTTGGTTATTTCCGCATGTTGTAGTTGCTTATACAAAGGTAATCATGTGTGCTCTTAAATCTGACAAGTTGTGTTAGAGCTTTGGGGAACCTAGGTCCTATCAAATGGTATTAGAGCAAGGTTGGACATTCTCAAAGCGAGCTTGACTAACAGATGGCCCAGATCTATTAAGTGTTGTTGATTACAGGTTACTCACAGGGGTTGTTGTTTGAGTGAGAGTATAGCAATGACAGAAGAAGGTAAGCTTAGAATGAAGAAAGTCAGGCACATGATTAACACCACAAGGTGTGTGGTGGGTTGTCTTCAAGTGGGAGCTTGAAGAGGAAAACAAGCTAGGATGTAGATTAGACAGAGTACTGGTTTAGGTACAGGTGTAGCTATTTATCTCCAAGTGGGAGATTGTTAGGGTGTGGAGCTAAAAGCTTCACCTTGATGCAAACAGAAGGAGGATGCTGAGTATGTAGTCACCAGCGTCAACATGCCACAACCAATGTCGGTCAGGGATCAATGTATAGCAACCGACATCGACAGGGATCAGCTGGCGTCGGTCACCTCCAGTCAGATAGGGACCAACGTCGGTAGCCTATGGTGGTTCTAGAACTGCTATTGACGAACAGTCAGTTAAGTGAATGGGTAGTTTGCATGATGAAGACTAGTTTGAAGTCTTGAGCCGTAAGTCTAATTATTGTATGCATGAGATATATATAATAGACTCATGGGCTATATTTTTATGTGGAGAACTAGAAGAACTATGTATAACTTGGAGATTTCTTCCCATGGTGGAATCAAGCAGGATTCCTCATGTATGTAAGATCAGGTTTGATATGTAGGGTGTTGCAGGATCATGGTGGAGATCTACATGTGATAAGTAAGATTAGGTTGGTCTACAGGGATGTGTGTATGTGAGGGTCAGAAGAGGATCGGTGGGGGAGCAAGATCAAGGTGACAGCAATACATCAGGAGCAGGATCATGGTGAGATCTACTTAGAGTACTGGTTCATACTTGGTTGTACTCGACGTATAATGAGGTGAACAATAGCTTGTGTTAGCTGTGTGTTGTGACCTATTGAGAGAAGATTACTTAGGAGGGAAGATTACTGGGAGCCCTTGAGGAGGAAGCCTCATAGAGGTGGAAGAAGAGTGTGATCTCTTTATTGTAATTTCCTTTGTAATGAGTTGAATACAATTATGTGTTGCCTCTCATATTCTGTGTTATTTCTCATTGATAGTTATTTGTTCTAATTATTTCTGCATGTTTTAGTTGCTTATACAAAGGTAATCATGTGTGCTCTTAAATATGACAAGTTGTGTCAGAGCTTTGGGGAACCTAGGTCCTATCATTTTAGTGCATATCTGAGTACACTGACTCATTGTTCTACCTCTAGTATATGGTGTTCAATCCTCTAGATGAATAGATTAAAGACCTCAGTCACAAAATATTTAGGTATTTATCATTTTATAGTGAACATTATGCTCAAAGGTTGTAACTCATGATCTCTATAAGACCAGTTCAGAATGTGTGCGCCTTAGTCACCTCTTATGGATGATGTTGAATCCTAGGGTATAATTACTTCAAGGGTAGGTTCAATGTAATCCATCATATTTTCACTATTATTATAAAAAAATTATACCTCAAATATTATTGGTGAACGTATTGAAGGAAAAACACATTCTTCAATTTGAACCTCTCTAACTGGTAACTTTTTGATAACTAGTTTAAATACCAGTGATTGTTCTTATTATGTAGTACTAGACTTCTACTTCTAACATTCAACAGTGCAACCCCTAGTTTGTCTTTCATCTATCCCCACCTTAATCCAACTATTATCCCATTAATCATAAGGATACTCTGGCTCCTTAAGAATGATAAATGGCTTTTGCTCAAATTTTTTTAAAGGTATGACTATTATTTTATCTTTTTGATGCACTTTTAATTGATTGTGCATAGTTTTAATAGTCATTTGGACATTGTAAGATCATTCATTACTGATTATGGTAGGGTAATGGGTATACTTTGTCTTCATGTTATTGATATCAAAGTCTCCTTGAAAGCTAAGTTCAGCTACATTAATTTTAACATCTTTCAGTTGGCCAATAGGTTTGACTCTACCATAATTTGCTAAGCTTAATGTTACTAGACTATAACTCATAGTTGGTCAGCCAATGGATTCCTATGTGGAGCCAAGAATCATATTAATGGTTCTTCCAAATTTAAATACTACATTTGGGATTTCATGTCCATCCAACTCGATGTGTAATTAAGAATCCACATCCCAAGGCTTCTTGGTCTTGATGTACCAAACTAATTTGTTGGCCCTTGTATGTCTTCACTATGCACACTCTAGGAGATTGTGAAGGAGGTTTGTGATATTCTAGGATATATCCTCATTGTGCAATGTGTTGAGTAGTTTCATTATATCTATCAAAGCATTCATAATGCCTTTTTATAGCAAGATCTGAATAATTTACCCATATATTTGAGCATCAATAGTAGTGTTATCCTCATCAAAAGATTTTTTTGTATTTCTTGTAATACCTATGAAACTTGATACATTAAATTACTTTCAGTTTCAGGGTCAAAATATTTATCCCATTGAAATTTTCTAATACCTAGACCTTGGGACATTTCTAATGGAGGTAACCCCTGTTCAACCCTTTATTGCCTTATAATGGCTTACACAAATGCATTTTCCTTTGATTATACATTAATCATGTTTACATTGTGCACTAGCTTATCCTTTATTTATTTTTCCAGAATAGGGTAGTCTTTTTTTATGTTGACCTTCGATCCTATAATATATATATAATAAACTTGCCTTCAGGAATTTGTGGGGCAGTTATTCACATAATGATTATATGCTCTACATAGATAAAATTACATGGGTAGTCTATTTTACCAATTATTATTATTATTATTATTATTATTATTATTATTATTATTATTATTATTATTATTATTATTATTATTATTATTACCTCCTTGATATCTACCATGGTATCCTCCTCTGTAGCCTCTTCTATTTTGTTGATATACCCAATCTTGGGATTTTTGTCTATTATATCCTCCCTACTAATTTATTTGTGCATCATATCATCCACATTGATGTTGAGGATAACTAGGGGTCCAATTTGATTGTTTTTATTGAATATTTATGTTCTTCCATGGTTGCACATACTGACCAAAATATTGATACAATGGAGATGACATATTATTCTAGATATCTAGGCCTTGTGGCTAGTACTATGGTGATGATGGCATCTAATATTATGGTGATAAAGTCACCCATCCAAGACTATCTTGAGTTACATTTTTCATCTCCACATCTAGTCCTTGAATTGATTGCTTCACATTAGGTATATGTTGGGCTACAAATGTGAATAAAATATTTGTTATATATTGATTTAAATCTTGTAATGTAATAAAACTAGTCTCATCATGATTTCTAGATTTGTAAAAATTACACTACATGCTATGTGATTTCTGAATATATTGATAGAGGAAATGGCACTTGGATGTAGGATATTTAACTACTCTAAAAATTTCATAAAATTCTATTTTTATTGTCAGGCAATCATTCCTATGATGTCCCTTGTGGCCAGACTCTATTCACTATAAACCTAATTTAGGTTTGTCATTTTATAGCATTTCATTCATCCTCCTCATAAAAGCATCTAATTTATTGTCTACTTTTGATCCTATTGAGGGAAGATTTGCATAGTTTTGTGTCGTGGATCCTATTTCTAAATTATAGTGTATTTCAAATACTATACATTTAAAATGTATTGTACACTCTATATGTATTCTTGTTAGGTTTTAGGACCCCCTTTAATGGGAAACCATTTTGGGTTAACTTTACCCATGGTTTTGGTACCCATTATTTTGTAATACTACTTTATTGATGAATTATGTATAGATAGATATTTCATAGGTATTATATCATGAGAAAAGGGTTTGAGAAGGAAGAATAGAGTATGTAAATTTAGGTGCAAATTTAGGAGAGTTTGTTGAGCATAGCTCCAAACAATATTAGTGTATTGTAATTGTGAGAAGACTGATCTAAGAGTGGATTGTACTCTCATGGCTTGTAATAAAACATAAGCAAGTGTTTTTTGGTGGATGTAGTCCACATTAGGTGAACCATGTTAAATTTGGTCTTCTTGTTTTGCATGTTATTTCTATTCTTTATGCATCTCTATTTATATCTATTATTATTATAATTCTATGAAATTGTTTCACATTGATTTCTATATTTATTCCTAATGCATAGTCTTCTATCTATTCAACCCTGATGGTATAAGATCAGGCATCATCTTTGGTAAATAACTGGGTTTGCACAATAATAAACCTTATCCTTGGTTGTAAACCTTATATGAACCAAGTAGCCTTATCTTTATCTTCTAGAATAAAATTAATTTTATTTATTATGTTAGAGAACCTATGATCATATTTTTGAACTATTTATCCTAATTTTTGACAAATCTCATTTAGATCTTAGATCACTTGACTAGAGATTTTTTTTTAATTTGAATTCTACTATCAACAAATCTTTGACTTATTTTAAATCTAGGGTATTTACATTTATTTTGCAAATGAACTCCAAATCACGTCCTCCCAAATCTCCTACAAGTTCTCATTTCTTTGCATCATCTGATGTAACCCCTTTTACAACCCATTTCATCTCACACATGACTAAGTATTATTTTGGATATGAAGATCCATCATACAAAATTAAAGGAAAAAACATACCTGCATGAAGTGCCATATTTGATGGATTGTTGGTTGTTGTTGCAAGTGTCTAAATACTAGTAACTATAATGGGTGGTGTATGCACACTGGTCATTGCAAATTTGAATGACTGTGTAGTGGTTATTATGCCTAGAGGCTACTTCACACTACTATTTTCAAGGGTAACCAAGAATTATAATTCTTGTAACTTATTTATTTTTAATGCCTATTTATTTTTTGTACTTAGCCTTCTAAACTTGTTAGTAAAGGAATCAAACTAGCTTGATTCAAATTCTCTCTCCATACTTTTTATACCTTCTATAAATAAAGTGGGCTTGGGGGGTGTGTACCCTTGAAATGAATAATGATTATTTCCAGTTTCTTCTTGCTTCAAACTTGAACTTGTAATCGTACTACCTTCAAATTTAACATCTTCCTATAAACTCTCCTTCTTGATTTTAACAAAAAGCCCCTCATTTAACAATGACCTACCTCTATTTCCTAATTCATCTACCTTAGAATATCTACTTCCAGCATGCTCTTTATCATCTAGCCTTTCCTCATAATTAGTGTAGCCTTCCCTTTCATTCACTTATGCACCTTGTTTCAACAACTTATCTTATATGACATCTTCCTTGAAATGCTCTAACTCTAACAAATTCTAATTTACTCCTAGTCTTACTCACAGTTACTTCAAAGTCATTTGTCTCATTCTATCTTCTTTATTTTCATAGTTATCTTTTGAGTCCCATAATTTTATTTTCACTCAAAGACTGTTCACCTTCCATTTTTTGGGATCAGGTTCAAGTTCCTCTTAGCTTTTCATCATCCATTTTCTCTTGTATGTACCCCCATGGTGCCCAAAGTGACTACTCCATGTTGGTTGGAGTAATCACCATGGCCTTTTTCATAACCAACATATTGATCGACAAGGTTAGGCACTACAAAAAATTCTTTTTTGATTCCTTGAACAAATCAATCTTACATAGTCTCAAAATCTATGTATCTTTGTATTGAAAAATCTATGATATATCCATCGATCATAGACTTCATATAGTAATATACTACTCAAGACCAATAGGTATCGAGGTTACAAAGTTTCTCTAATTTATCCTCAATCCAATTTATAATTCTATTCTACTTAGACTAAAGTAATAGTATTCTAATCTGGCTAACCACGTAGGTAATAATCTTGGAATTCACACTAAAAACATTCATATATGTGTTCTTAGATGATCTCCTTTGTAGTATTTCTAACTCTTCAAGCTTCTTCCTCTACAAAATTCTTAATTCTCTCATCTTGACATCATTCTACATCTCTCAGCCTTGGTAACCATCTTGGCATAGTTCATCTAATTTGGTACCATGCTCACCATACCATTATTACTAGACATGCTCACCATACCATTATTACTAGAGTTTCCTAGAATTACACCATAACATGATAATTACATGGATAGCTTACATAGTGGAGAGTATGAAAAGGTGATAAAGAGACATAATTGGTAAAATCCATCAACATCATCTTCAAATAGACTGAAAAGTAGGAAAAAGTAGATATATAATATAACAGGACCATAATATGTATTGCATCAGATTACAAAATAAATCAAAATAGAGTAATCAATTATGCATACACCATACTTAAAATAAAATAAGGGAAAACCATAAAAAGATAATTTTTAATAATATCTATCAACACATTGAGATATATTCAATTACATTAAAGTGTTATTTATAGCCTTTTACAATCCTAATGTCTCTTCACCTTCCAACCTTCCAAGAAACAAAATGAAAGAATATTTACATTCTATAATTATCTTATTAGACTTTCAAGGCTGAATACATATAAAACTATACAAAAGATAAAATCAAACACTTCTCACATGTGTTTATCATATACACTTCATGGTTTTAGCAAGCTCCATTCTACATCCAATAGGATGGCATGAGCTAAAAAGTGTGTTTGTTAGTAGGGTAGGGTGGACATCCTCAACACCAAATTGTGAAGAGAGTTTCCTACATACCGATACTTTGAGGAGGGATCAATCCTAATGTAGTTATCCCCACTTAAGTATTGGTACAATTATAAGTGAATCTAATATGATAGTTGTATTGAGTGCCTTGAATGTGCTTGAGACTAGAAATATGGGTAATCTAAGCTTAAGACTATTGTAGATGCTAGTATCAAAGGTAAGGAAGAATAAATATTGATAACCTTAATTATGCACAACTCATTATGAATATGAATGTGTATTTTGCATTTTATTTTCATATAGTGGTTAGAGAGATAAAAATCATGTATTCATATTGTTTTGATATTTGTGTAGGTGATAAAAAAGGTCTAGGCCAACCCCAAGAAGTTCTAGTTTTGAAAATATATCTATTTGGGGGAAAAAAGGTAAATGACATTAGCACCATTTTTATAACACTAATTCCATGTGTCACTAGTGTCCTTATTATGGCTCTAGTGTCCAGCAAATAGAAAACTATGCACGAATGGTCAAAATCAGGAAATGAGGGTCTGGGACTACTTTAGGGCTGACTAGGGATGATTGTATCCCACACAAAAGCTAGATAAGTGTGATAATAAGATCTAGGATAGGTTTAGGGCTAAAATAGGGATAGGTAGTCTCAATTATCACTCTTAACACTCAAATACCACTTTTGGGTGATTACATTTGTTTCCCCTTTATTTTAAAAATGCAACAAAACAAAATGGCTAGGATAAAGGAAAAATAAGCGTACCTAAACTTACCTAGGAGGTGAAAACTATGAATTTGGGTCTAAGTTTGTGAATCTAGGTCTGAATATGTGAATCATGTTACAATGTGTGTCCTACAAGTGAAACATGCACAAATTAATCCTTACTTAAGAGATATCAAAAGAAAAATACAAAATTGAGTAAAGAAGTAAAAATGAGTAAAACAAAGTAAAGAGATGGGAAAAAGGAAAGGAATAAATACACCTCACTAAGTATGTGAACCAATGCATAAACTTGGTCATAACCTCTTTTTATGTGTGTATATTGATCAATTGGTGAATAGATTGGACTAATTTGATGGCTTATTCAATCCTCATATGTGGGTAGATCAAGAACTCAATTTAGTTTGACTCCATCATTTCTCACCCCTACTTGGTGGATAATGACCTATGAATAGCTTGGATTGAATTGATGATGTGTCTAACCCTCTCATGTAGGTGGCTTCAGAACTCAATTAGGCTATGACTCCATCATTTACCACCCATGTGTAGTAGATACATATGAAAGTAAATTGTGCAAAGTAACTATAAATATCTAATTGGGTATGTCAGTTTTACACCCACTTGGGTACATTAGGTGGTTTTTAAGCCACTCAAGAATGCCAACCATTGTAGATGGAGTAAGGAAAGAAACTAGTGTTCAACCTAGAATATGATGTCACATGTATACAACATATAAAATTACATGGAATTTGTCATTCCATTTGCTTAATTGGTATGTAAATAATCATATGGAAATAATGTGTCATGCACATGCCCCCAAGTTTGATATATGAGCATATCAATTCTAGACTAAGTTGTAATAATCTATATTTAGATATTTAAAATAAATATGAAAATGTTCATGCCATGTATGATGCTGCCAATATGATGAAATTGGTATGAATCTAAGCCAAACTAGTATGAATATGAGCAAAACTAGTCAAAACTGATAAATATGTGATGGAATCTATGCAAACATGTATTATACCTACTATAATTTTTTGGCCAATTTTGGTTTTTATGAAACTAAGGCTACTAGATAGTATCTCCATATATTGGATAGTAGTGCCATTTTTTGAATGTGACACTATTGTCCTAATTTGGGTGTAGTGTCCTTATGGTCTAATTTTTATGCAACTATACTACTTCTTAGGACATTATTTTTCCACTGTGTTTACCTGAGTTTGATTTTTTGTAATAATGTACTTGGAGTCCAATATAAGATCATGATCTCTATGACAAACCCTCATAAATTCCCCTTTTTTGAGGGCAGTTTTTGAACCTGTGTAAGAATTATCCTCAAAATAAAAAGTTCTACAAAATGTGTGTTAGCTGGAGCATATATGATAACTACATGATGATCCGATATGATGTGCATACATAACATCAAAATGTAATATAATATAAGCATAAGTATGTATTGTAAGATGTATGTCATGTCTTAAATTCACAAGGGTGTCAAGATAGATATAACAATATATGAAATAACAAATCTAGGTAAAAATGGGTAGCTACCTAGGGGGATGGGGCATGATGTCCATCATGGCACCCAATTAGGATGGGTAGATGTATGAGGTTCCTCATGGAATCTAAAAATGGTGTGTGTAACAAGAAAAGACAAATGGCATGGCCATGACATATACATACAAAACATATGAGGCATACAAAGTAGACCAAAGGGACACAATACAAGGGACATTGTCACATGCCATTAAATCTAAGAAAAACAAGACATACAAGGACATGTTCAAAGGTCCACATATAAGGACATGTTTAATTGTCCTCATACATAATAAAGAAGGCACAAACAAGGACATGGTCACATTTATAAAGCATACATGATATGAATATAAGTGACATAGATCCAAATAATAATGGCATATTCAAATGACCTTGAATAAATAAAACATAGAGATACAATCAAGTTTAAACTAGGTAAGATAGAAATGAAAGCACGCATGAATATGGAATACTTATCTATGTAATATATATGATGTACATATGTTGAGCCTAAAGTAGTAATAGCAAAAAATATATATAACTAAGAGTAGCATGATCAATATCAAGATATAACAATGTTAAATCTAGGATGTAGAGTATAGAAAGATAGAACTTGGGAATAAAAATTGTGTATAAGGTTCCCCCAAGTGTGTGAATATGTCAAGTGAAAACCCATGTATCTATGTATATGCCCCTAATGGGTAGATAAGAGTAATTATAGATCAATTTAATGGACCTGAGTCCTATAGCAAATTGTAAGCACTCAACAAGAACAAGTGAAGCATGTATGTATGATAAAACCATCTATACTAAGATATATAACATATGTAGCATCTGGAAAGTATAAGAAATGTAAACATAGCAATGCATATAATCTATAAATTTATGTTTTTTGAGTAATTTTTTTTTTTGTGTTTTTGACATATTATATTATTTTTATATTTTTTGGATATAAGCTATGTACAAAAAACATGAAAATGAAATATGTACAAGAACAAGAGAGTAGAAGAGTGTGTACAAGAAGGGAGGATCAATAATAATTGATGAGTCTCATGGGAGACTCACTATCACCATTGCCTATGCCAAATAAATGGACTATGATCATCAATGTTATGTGAAAGGGAAACTATGGTCCCATAATCAGTTATATTAAGTGATTTATATCTAGATTTACCTATGAAGTTATTTTATGAATCTATGGCACTAATTATGGTTCTCTATGTACTTTAAGGGTCTTAGGGACCCATCTGGTAAAATAAGTTATAGGTGACATAGGCTCCCTATGTTGAGAACCTTGAGAACTCAATAATATTAATCTCTAAAGAAATTCAGTAGATAAAGGCCCTCTAGAATCTTGTAGTCATACAAAATGCAAAAATTGGTAACTTGAGCATGGATAATGACACTCAATCCTCAGGTCCCTCTTGCTTTCTTTCTAAACCCTCTTAGGCCTTGTTTTCACTAATTCCCAGTCATCCATGACCTTTTAAACTTGACCCCAGCTAAGCTAGGACCCTCTCTTCATGACTAATCCATCCCCCTATGTCTCTTTTTTATTAGGACAATAGCTCCAAAGTTTGACTATAATGCTAAACCCTAGGGTGTCCCCTTTTTAACACTCTTATACAATCACAATTTGAGCTTAGATTACCATTTTTCCTCGATTCCTCTTATTCATTGTGTAGGCCTTGTATGGTTTTATCTAACCCATGACCAATAGATCCCTATAAAATCTCATTCAAAGATAATTGGAAAATTTGGCAAATATCATTCAAGCAAACAAGATTACAAGCAAGACCAGTCAAGTAATCTTCCCTATTCTTTGCATACATCTAGCCTATACACTTTCAAGCCAATCCAAGTCCTTAGAATAATCCCTAGTCATCTCAAGAATACTTATTCTTAGTATTTTTTGCATTTCATCCACTATTTCACTAAGCACTCGTAAAGGCAAAACTACATATGGCTTGATCCTCCTCGAAGTATTAGTATGTAGGCAGTGTGCCCACACATGGGGTGTGAAGCACATCTAGTGCATCTTACACACACTAACCCCTTTTCTCCATTTGCCAAAATTTATTTTAGTTTCATAGAAAATACATGTACATGAAGAATCACCTCTACAAGGATCTTTGTTGACAATGAGGACCTAAAAATTAGTACATATGCTCACATTAAGTAGGCTAATAAAACTCAAAAAGCTTAAACCCTCAAGACAATAGTGCCAGAGAAGGACTACAGCACCAGAGCCCAAGGTGTCTAGCTTTGACATTCATATCCAATTATAAAATGAAATCTAGGATCTTATTTGTGATAGTGTCCCAGTCTAACGCACAAATTTCTAGACCCTATCTCAATTGGAACAGTCCAGAATAAGCTAATTTTAATTTTATCTCTCTCACTACTATTTTTTAAAAAGGTCTAATTACAATTTAATTTCACAAATTAGTCTATTTAATTAAGAATATTATTTATTTATTTCTCATACTCAAAACCATTCATTTAATAAAAATAAAATTCTATTATTCCTAAAAAAAATGAATCATTTGGTGAACCTGACTTACTTCAAATTATGCATAAAAACCCTAAAAACCCTAGTGTAAACTCCTAATTGATTTTTCCCATTACTTTTTGAATTTTTTCTTGAATATTTTAAGCATAAATTCATCCCAAATTTTAAAATTTAGTAGTAAATTTCAAAATAATTTTATTTCAAACCCTAGTTGCATACACTAGGTCCCAATAATTTTCCAATATTAATCCAATAATTTCCTAACTTTTGCTTATAGATCTAAATCAAAAATTTGATTCAAATTTTTAAATTAAATCTTAATTTCAAAAATAATTTTATTTCAAACACTAGTTGCATTAACTAGCTCCTAGTAATTTTCTAAATTTTTAGTTGCATATTAAAATTAGAAAATCACTTCAAATTTCAAAAATTCATAGTAATTTCAAAAAAAAAAATCTCAATACCCTAATTGCATCTACTATGTCCCATTAAATCAATCACTTTCCCATAAATTTTTGAATTTTTTCTTGAATACTTAATTCAGAAATTCAATTTTAATTTCAAAAATTCAAAGTATTTTGTAAAAAACATATTTTTTGAAAAAACCCTAGTTGCATGTACTAGCTCCTATTTGATTCTTGAGGTGTCCTTTTATGTCCATAATCAAATTACAAAAATCATTCTCATTTATTTACAAACTTTTCTTAAATTTCTTGCAAATAATAATGAAACCATAATGGGCCTTATCATGTACATAAATAATGATGTCTATCATATGTTAGTACAAAGCTTTATTTTTTTCATTTCATGCTTATTTTTCATTATATGGGATGATGTTAATCAAGTTATTCTTAAACATGTTAATAAATCTCTTGCATCACCTCCCTTGGATCCTTTACCCCATGTTGAGTCATGTTGCATGGTCCATTTTACTCTTCCCCAAGTCACTACCCATCACCAAAGAGCCCAATTGACACCCTTTATCCCTTCACCACCTTGACCCATTGATTATCTTCACTCTCCTCCCATAGTTACTACTACTCTTATACAAATAGTATATAATATAATTATAACTATTACTTAACGTGCCACTATGCCTCCTCCACCTATCTAAGAGCCCTATCACCCTTCTATTCCTACCCATCCCAGGCCCAACCCACCTACACAAGTATATTTGTACAAGGCATATGACATTGTTGATCAGATGAGAAAAACTCTAGCTAAGATTTTCATGTTAGAAATACTTTAGAAAACTAATGTCTTCAAGGACATTCTTTATCAAGCACTCACTCAAACTTCTATGCTATTAATTTAAAACATTCATATTTTTCATCAATGGTCAACACTTTAAAAACTATAGAAGATGCAATTTATTTTGACATTGAGGACATACCTTCTCAGACAGTTATTGATAAAAATTTGCCACTATTCATACAAGTTCAAGTCAAAACTAGCATATTCAAGAGAGTTCTTGTTGATAGTGGTTTCAAACGTAATATATGTAATATCACATTCTTACATGCCATGGGCATAGATATGGAATCAATGCAAAAATCATATAAGAACATTCAAGGATTTGATGATATACCATGATAGACATTGGGTACCATTACTTTAGATATCATGGTAGGACCCAAAACCCTCTCTACATAATTCTAGGTCATGCCAGGTTGTCTTCACTATAATCTTTCACTTAGATGACCTTGGATACATACTATAGGGGCCATTCCTTCTACTCTCCATCAATGTATTAAGTTTTTCCATGAGGGATATCTATACACATGTCTAGTAGACAACCAACCATTTAGATAATATCAAACAATATAGTCATCTTTGAATATTTCACTAGATAGAACACCTTATCTCATAGTACAACCACCACCTCACTACATTTCTCTTGATCAGATACATATATATGAGGTTGGAGAGATTAGAACTTCTCACACTCTTCCACCTATATTTATACCTTCAACTCAAGATATTTCATCGGTCATAGTAGCATCAGCCATTCTAGCTACTCCATCGATCATAGTTCTGACACTTTTTATACATCCACAATCATCGATAGTAGTACTAGTATTTCTTGTGGATTCCATAGTTACTCCACCAATTATAAATAGTTTTTCATTAGTACCATCTTCTACTACTACAGATGATGAGACTCCTATACAACAATTACCCCTTGTGTTAAATTTTGAGTTGCCGTATGTATATGATGTTGATACAGATTTACAAGCTTATTCAGATGATGATACAACATCCACACTCATAGATGACTATTTGTGTAAATTAAAATTTACACTAGTCAACCTAGGAGAGTATTGAGATGAATCTAGAGCTCTCATTCCACATCCTACATAACTTTTAGCATCTCACATTACACTCTCAAGATATACTCTTCATTCATGATCACAGATAGATCATTTGGCACATATTGTTCACATGATTACCTCTATGGATATAGAGCTAGTTATTCAAATTCAGGTAGGTATCACACAACATTAGCCATAGTTTATTTTATAGATATTAATTGATCATGGATAGATCATATTACCTATAGTATAACATAGATCTATCAACCACTTGTCACAGTAGGATGGTCACCCATTTTGTACTTTTCATAAGATTATAGACCATGATACAAACTCATGTATAAGTTTACAATAGAGATTGGATAAACTATTTGATCAAGGTTTTACTCAAATTATAGCACCAGCTCCACCACTTCCACTTAAGTCATCTACTAGTAGGGTTAAACATCCTAGAGTAGAGTCAGTGTCTCCACCACCAGAGCAAACTTTAGTTCACCTATCCCTAGTGTGCTCCATCCCTAGATCCCTTCCCCCTTCTAGCCTAGTCTTTTATATCATTATGTACATATTTCTCTATTTACATGCTTTTACATAGTCTCTTTCCAAACTTGGTTGTACATAATCTATTCTACTTGATTTTACATAGTTTAAATACTCCAAATATATATATATATATATATATAACCTTTTAAAAATATAAAAACATTCAACTATAACAAAAAACTAAAAAGCATTTTGATTGTATGCATCATCCATGTTTTACATTGATAATATCATGATAGGACTTACATTTGTTGTTTCATGCTATTGTATGTTGATTTATCTACATTACCATGCTTCACTTGATCTCCTTTGAGTGTGTGTAGTGACATTTATCTTCTTGATTACTTCACTTTACCCATTAAGGGGGGCATCCTACTTATACATTAAAGACACACATTGATATACATACCCACTATGGGCATCTTCTACATGACTACACCATCTAGGTTATGTCATTCCTACACTACACTCTCTAAGTTATCATGTTGATATACATTAATTACTAAATTACACAGATTACTATATCAACATTTCACTAATATTTATCACTTGTGTATCTCTTAGCATATACCTAGTCTTGTACTAAACATGTCTTACATATTTTCATTCTTTCTTTGATTAGTTAGATGTGATTCTATCTTTATAGTTATTACAATCTTTCTCTTCTTGTTTAGCATAGCTCATTGAATAGTATTTCCAGTTCCTGCTTATCTCTTGTATGTGCCTTGGGAAATTTTCCAATATCCTTTACTTTTATTCATGTGTGTGCCTTAGGACATTTTCTAATGTCCTTTGCTTGTACTCTTCTATGTGCTTATGGCCCTTGTGCCAACATTGATTGTTTCACTTGTATGTGTATGTGGAATTTGAACATGCTTTATATGTTTGCCTTCCATTTTGAGTGACATATGTCCATGTCCCTTGTTTGCATGGCCCTTTGGACACTTTTGTATGCTTATTACTTCTTTCTTTGAGTGCTTGTTTGCTTGATTGTATTTTTTATTAGTGTAATGCCATGATCCTTATCATATATTTTCCTATTCTCTTAGATTCCATGATGGATATCATGCTCCATCCCTCCAACTAAAAAGTAACAAACTGATAACTAACACTTTCAATTCTAGTTCACTACATTGCACATGCCATTACATTATTACATCTATCCAGGCATACCCCTATTGATCTAACAATCTCTCAAATCAAACCATGTTATATCTTGAGATATCTTGTATATTATCATTGTTATATCATGTATATTTCTAACTTAACACACTTGCAAGAATTCCTCTTTTGAGGGTAATCATTTAAAGGTACCTATTCCTACCCTCAAAAGAGGGGGGAAAATATAGGTTTTGCTACAAAGATCAGAGATCTTATTGGTCAAAAAATTCTAGTTTTAGAACAACCAGAATAGAAACTAGTCATCAAACCATTTAGAATAGACCAAACAAATAATTAATATTCTAGAATAATTATTAGTTGCAACCCAAGACAACAATTTCAAGTCTATATTATAGTGCCAAACACTAAGGTGTCCATTTTTGTCACTCCTATCCAAACAATAGAAAAACTAGGCTTTTCAAAAGTAGATAGAAAGGTAAGTTCAACTACAGTTTTGCATAATCAGACTAGTTTAGATTAGAAATTTTTAGTATAGTTTTCTCAGAGTATATATACATAGGGGGCATCATGCATGGCATAATTTATTCTTAATTCTAGGTTTATATATGATTGTTGGTATAACTTCTAGATCAAAATCCATGTTTTAGACACCAATGAATGGGGGCAGATTGCACGACACTTTTACTTTTTTCTTTTTGAGTTTAACATTACCCAAACATTCTCAATAGTTGCATGCCTTATTCCATCTATAGGTGGTTGGCATAATTTCAAAGTTGATTTCACACAAGCCTAACCTCCAAATTCTTGAGTACCCAAGTTCCCAAGTGGCTTCCACATAAGCCAAATTTTCAATTTTGGAGTGAATTTCATACAAGCCTAATCTCCATATTTTCCAAGTTAGTTAACATTGGCCTAGTTTCCATCACACATTCGACTATCCACACCACATTGTTAGATTTATAAAGCATTCATGGGCTTTAGAAGCCATCTCATATGACATACTTTTTCATACCAGTATTAGTTTATAGCTTCACTTCATAGGGCAATGATGGAACTAAAGGGCTAGACTTTGTATTCTTGAGCCACCTATATAGAGGGATTGGACATGTAATCCAAACATTGATTAACACATGCATGATTCACTTATTAGGTGATGATGGATCCAAAAGGCTATCCTTTGTATTCTTGAGCCACTTTCTAGGTAATTAAGCACTCAACTTCATTTGTGATATAACTTGTGGTACAACATCATGTAACACACCTTGCATTACTCAGCCTTACTAAACATCACAACGAGTTTTGTATTGGTTTACGTACATAGTGAGGTGTATTCATTCCTTTCTCTTCCTCTCTCTTACTCAGCTTTTTATGTTCTTTTTTTATATTGATCTACACTTTATTTTCCATTCGTAGATTCATACTTACACAACATGATCTCTATGCACTATCCAACATCACAAGCTTTATGGTCTTCACCTTTGTAGGTAAGTTCAGGTACACTTTATATTTTCTTTTATCCTTGTATTTTAATTTGTTGCATCACTAAAATAAAAGAGGGGAACATATAGTCATATAGAATGCAAAATTTGGTAATTTGAGCATGGTTAATGACACCTAATCCTTAGGTTCTTCTTGTTTGCTCTTTAAACCCTCTTAGGCTTGTTTTCACTGATTCTCAGTCATTTGTGGCCTTCCAAAATTGACCCTAGTCAAGATAAAACCCTCTCTTCATGACTAATCCATCCCTTTAGGTCTTGTCTACTCAGGACAATAACACCAAAGTTAGACTATAGCACTAGACCGTAGGATGTCCCCTTTTCATCACTCCTATCCAATCACAATTTGATCCCAGATTACTATTTTTCCTCAATTCCTCTTGTTCATTATGTCAACCTAGTCTAGTTTCATCTAACTTATGACCAATAGATTCCTATAAAAGCCCATTCAAAGGTCATTTGGAAAGGGTTGGAAAATATCATTCAAGCAAGCAAAAATACAAGCAAGGCCAGTCAAGTAATCTTCCCTATTCTTTGCATACAGCTAGCCTATACACTTTCAAGCCAATTCAAGTCCTTAGGCCAGTCCCTAATCATCTCAAACATACCCAATTTCAGCATTTCTTGAATTTCATTCACTATTGCACCAAGCACTCATAAAGGGAGAGCTACATATGGATTGATCCCTCTTCAAACTATTGGTATGTGGGTAGCATGCCCACACATGGGATGTGAAGCATGTCTAGTGCATCTAACACAAACTAACCCTTTTGCCCCATTTGCCAAAGTTTCTTTTGATTATAAAATATATAGATATTGTAGACACCTAAATCTAGCCACTGATAACCTTCAATCAGGCTTTTGATCAATTTCTACCAAAATGCACAATTTGGCCTAAAAACACTAAAACACATTAAAATATTTGAAACTAGTATATTCAAGTGCTAATTTTGACCAGAGTATCATTAAATGAGGCAATGTAATTTATGGGCCAACTAACTTTGACTCAAATGATTTTGAGTCAAAATGTCAATTTTACACCTGGGTGCTCTAGATTGCTCTTTTTTATCAAATCTTTTGTATGAGACATGTTCCTTTTTTATTTGGTGTTGACATCATCCCAAATGGGATAATGGGTCCAATGCATCTGACATCGACTTCCAATTCCAATCTAGTAAATTTTAGACCAATAACAAGACATTCTAATTAATTTGAGTAATTTATGAATAAAATGTTTAATCATGCTTAAGAGCTAATTAAACCAAATTAGGGCCTAATTAATAATTCCATAGAAACTTGTTAAATACTTGTTTTTATAAATGAATATTGAATATCTACATCATAGGTGACATTATTTCTTGGAAAGGCATCCCTAGGCCATAAATGCCACAAATATCTGAGTCAAGCCACCCCATGCCTCATCAATGCCTCCCATGCCTCTTAAATTTCCCTCTATCCTAAATATTGATGAGCCTATTTATGGACTTTAATTACATAATTAGATTAATCCTTAGCCACATATCTCAATCTTGAGATGGATAGTTCAAGTTGATTCTATCCATTTTCTAAAATATATAAATATGAGGCCTTACCACATGAATTTTAAGCTCTCACATGCCAAAGTTGTAATGTTTAATTGATTCTAAAGCTTCATGCAAATTAGTGTTATAATGTCCAAATATTGAACCAAGCCAACCCAAGCCAAACCAAAGACCTAAGGTGCCAAGGAGATATGGAGGTAGCCAAGTTTCTATTGATGTAGACTTCATGAGCACAAAACTAAGTAAGCCACTACAACAAGCATTTTGGAGCATCTAAGGGTGAAAGAAGGTTTCTTTCATGTTTTAGTTGTGTTTCCATTTTGTTTTTTTAACTAAGATCACCCTATTAACTAGGCTTAGATATGTTATGCTAGTATTTTATTTCATTTTGTTTTCATTTTTGACTAACACAATACTAACCCTCCTCTCTTGAGTCAAATTCCTAGTCTACATAATGGCATGCCCAGTGGGACCAAATGCATCCCAAACATGAATAAGATCATTATGAAACTTTAAAATATTCATTTGGATTATTAAAACTCTTACAATTTGATTTTCTAACTTTGTTTTGCCATTTTTTTGTCATGGGTTTGCATAGTCAACCACCGACGGTCAGTGCAAACACTGACGATTATTTCCAACCATCAATGGTCAAGTCTAACCATCGATGGTCACTATGTTTTTATTAAAAACACAAAACTTGAGAGCTAACAAACCATTTTAAAATGCTTGGTTTGGGGTCATATAGACTTCATTTTTTATTTTTATTTTTAAAACCATGTGTTTTCTCCTAAATTTTTAGAATTTGATATTAGTTTAGCTTCAATTTGCATAATTTTTTCTCAAAATTTTGAAAATATCTTTAAATGTTTCTAATCTAACACATTTTATTTTGAGGTGATGCCTTAAGGGTAGATAGGTAACTGGTGGACTTTGAACTTATTAAAACATGCTAGTTAGACTATCTTTTACATGCTTTTAAAATGAACTAGGAACTTTTTTTTAGTACTTGATGAAATATTTAGGTTCTTAAGATGAATGTTTGATAGTTAAACTTTAAAAGTTACAAATTAAGACCAAGAGGTCAAAAGAACACCACTCAATCTTTCAAATTGGTGCTTAAAAAAACTCATATTTTTATGTTTTTGCATTCAATAGTTGTTTGAACTAGTTTTTGTTGGAAAAGAGAGGGATGTCTCATGTGTGCTCTTCCACTTTTCACTTTTAAGGAACACTTAGAATCAAAAGTGCCCATCCTTATTGTAAAAATCCTAGTCTAAGGCTTAGAAAGAATGTCATCTAAATCACTCCCTAAAAACTCTTAATAGTTTGGGTGATCTTGAAAATAACCCTAAAGTATTTCTCTTATGTCTTTTATTTCATTGTATCTTGGCTTGTAAGGGGGACTTCATCACCTCCCATATGTTCTATAGGGAAGATTTGACCTAGGGTTTCATCTCCTGACATTGACTTCAACCACTCCCACTACGATTAGAGGTTTGAGTGGTTAAACCACCTTATAATAATGGAGTTGCATACGAGACATATTTACACTTTGGACATCACGCTATACTAAATGAATAGTAGATTGTAGTGGTTGAAAAAATGGAAAGACATTTTTACAATAAGCCAAGTTCCATAGACACCTAATTACATGCTTTTCTTTTACATCATGATGTGAATGTCATTATGTAATTGATTCCCCTAGAAATGTTCAAAACCTTGTAGATCTTAGACAAATCCCCACTTACCATCGAAGTGTTGTTGGTGCAAGGTGCACCTCAAGGTCCATGTCATAGTATTATCATTTGAGAGAAGGGGGATTGTAAAAACCCTACTATATAATGTGCATTTTATGTTTTGGATAAACACTAAAAGCCTCTCAAATGATGTATATTGATGGATTCCAATAATACCAAGAAACCTTTCTTAAGACTTAGAGTGATTAATTAGAGGTTTTATCTTAGTTTAAATTTTTGTTTTGGGTCAAAACTTGGTTTTAAAAAATGATACAAACCAAACACATGGTCCCTAATTTTGTTTGAATAAGAGGCATTATGTTGCCTGCATAAATATTCATTTTGCCTTGCTCAAATTCATCATAAAAAATTGGAGTCATATCATCAACTTTGGTTTAGTTATGCTACCCATTTGAGTTTATACCATTTGCCTAAATTATTTAAGTCCTTCACGGACCTTTCTAAGTTCTAAGGGTTAGTGTGTTAAATTGGGTTCATCATTGGCACACTAAACTTGTTTTAATTTGGGTTCAATTTCCCATTTGGATAGAAGTCCATTTTATAGACTCATAATCATACTTATCACCATTATTAAGCTTAATTAATTTTTTTTTGAATGCTTGTAAGAAGGTTTCTTTCATGTTTTAGTTGTGTTTACATTTTTTTTTGTTAGCTAAGCTCACCCTAGTAACTAGGCTTAGAGATGTTATGCTAGTGTGTTTATTTAATTTTGTTTTCATTTTGGAACTAAAAAAATACTAACGATCCCCTCGTGATTCAAATTCCTAATCTAAAATCACATGAAGAATAATCTCTACAAGGAGCTCTATTGACAGTGAGGACCTAAAAACTAGTACACAAGCTCACACTGAGTAGGTGAACAAAACCCAGAAAGATTAAACCCTCAAAACAATAATTCTAAAGGACTATAGTGTTATATCTTAAGGTGTCTAGTTTTGATACTCTTATCCAATTAAAAAATGAAGTCTAGGATCCTATTTGTGATACTATCTTAGTCTGGCACACATATTTCTAGACCCTATCTTAGTTAGAATAGTCCAAAATAAGCTAAGTTTAATTTTCTTTCTTTCACTACTATTTTTAGAAAAGGTCTAATTGTAATTTAATTTCACAAATTGGTAGCTCTAATTAGGAATATTATTTACTAATTTATCCTACTTAGACCTATTTATTTAATAGGAATAAAACTCTATTATTCCCCAAAAAAATGAATCAAATCTACAACATATCTCTGACACAGGGGTCTCTCTAATAGTGGTCTCTATGGGACAATATGTTTACATGAAAACACTATAGGATTATACCTCACCTATATTTGTGGCTCTACTAAAATATATGGTGTACTAATAGGAACTATGCTATGATCTATAACTAATAACTATGTTATAACTGGTAACTGGGATGTAACTACTTGTGGGATAAGTAGAGGATACTCATATGGAAGACCATAAATTATGACCACTTGATTTACATGTATATATTTGAGGTATTTGTGTACTATGGAGGGGATGTATCATAGCTACCATATCCATGTTATACCTAATAACATGTCAAATACATATGCACTAGCTACTACTAATAATCTAGTGGCCACAAGTGCTAGTCCAGCCTATATTAGAAGAACAATATCCTAGATGGAGCTTTGAACATGACCATTGAAACCAATAATAATTATTTTTGTATTGGATATATCCTACTCTAAATACACCAAATGTTGTATAAGTGTGAAAGTACACATGCTAATATTTGACCTATTATCAACCATAACACTCTAGATAGGATGATGATCTATGTAGGATCATACAAAGAGTGCATATAAATATGTATCATCATAAAAATTATCCTACTTTGAGAAAGTGATGAGTGGTCTAGCTAGAACTATGATGTGGTATACACTAATGATATTGTGTAGTTGGTATGTCTCCTTTATAGTAGTGTGATATGAATCTAGTGGTGGATGTGCCTAATATGTATATTGAACACCTAAATTTCTCCCTACCTCATTCATTATGTGATTTATAAATGGATTTGAGAATATTTCCAATGCCTTAGCTTCTATTTTTTGTACTTTTGGTGCCTCTATGGGTGTGCCCACATCAATAATGTTAGCCTCAATCAAATCACCAAATGTTTTAACCTTTTATGACTTAACAAGTTTAAATCCTATATTTGTTAAAGAACTAAGTAGACTAAATTAAGGAAATAATATGAAATAAATACAACCAATAATTTGTTATAGAATTGAATATATTTTTAATTTTTTTAAAATAACAATAAATGGTGTAAGAACTTAGCTAGAAAATAATTGAGATAGGTGATCTGGATGCTAGAAACTAAGAAGTAAGATAGTATTAGTGTCATAAACTAGATCCCAGTATCATAAAAACTCTTAGATAATAGTGACATAATTAAATAGTGGTGTTATTATTGTAATGTGGCTTTAGTGTCCTCTGTGCAAGACTATCTCAAGCTTCTAGGCACACTTGTGTCTAGATCTATAAGGTCTATTCCTACGTATACAAGTCTTAAAACCTTATAGTTTATATATTATAACTTATTTAGTGAGCCAACCCTAATCCTCCATGGAACTAAGGCATTTGGTTGGCATAAGTTGAAAAGTGTGTTTGTTAGTAGGTGAGGTTAGACATCCTCAACACCTCACTATGAAGAGAGTTGCCTATATACTAATACTCTAAGGAGGGATCAATCCTCATGTAATTCTCCCCACCTAAGTTTTAGTGCAAGTGTAAGTGGATCTAGTATGATAGTGTCTTTTAGTACACTGAATATTCTTGAGGATAGTTGTGGATGGTAGTATGTAGAAGTAGGGGAGAATATGAATTTAATTATCCACAACTTCTACTAAGTTTGGATGTATATTTTGCATCTAATTTCCATCTAATGTTTAGATGGATAAAATTCATGTATTTATATTATTTTGGTGCTTTTGTGGGTGATAAAAGAGGTCTAGGCAAACCCTAGTAAGTTCTAGTTTTGAAAAGATATCCATTTGGGGAAATAAAGGTAAAGGAAATGAGTGCCACTTTTGGGACACTAACACCACGAGGTGCTAGTGTCCTTATTATGGTACTAGTGTTCAACTAGCATAACATTTGGCATAAAGGGATATGATTAGGACTTGAGGGTCTAGGAATTCTTTAGAGATGACTAGGGATTCATGTGGCCCACACAAAGGTTAGATAAGTGTGATAATAGGCTCTAGGATAGGTCTAGGGATAAAGTAGGGATAGGTAGTCTCAAGTAGCACTCTCAGAACTCAAATAAAACTTTTGGTTGATTAAAATTTGTGTCTTAAATCCCTATTCAAGTCTTGATTCACCTTGTTATAATCTCATTTCATGCTTAGAAACATTCAAATTGAAGTAATGAAGTCCTTGATAAAAAAAATATATAACTATGCCATCATATCAACAAAATAAAAGTATTTAAATGTGGGTTTTAATAGAAATGAGTGTCATAGAAGTTTCTTGTAATTTATAATCAATTCATTAATTTACATTAAAAAGAGTCTTCAAAGTGCATATGAGGGTGTAAAAGGTCATAATATCTTATTATTTAACCCATTCAAGTCACTTTTGAAAAGAGAGACCCTTTATAATGTCTTATATAGCCTTATAACTCAAAAATACCCCTCCATAATCTCCATCATTCATACAAAGGGTAGTAAAATTGAATTTAATTTCTTATTTTACCTCTTCTCTTTTCATTTGGTGTCTATTATCCTTCTTTCAATGTGGGAGAGTGCCTTGACAAACCAAAATTGTTCCATTTTCCATATGACTATGTAGGTTTCATGGTTTTTAAAGCATTTTTAGGGTTATTCAGTGTCATGGAGATCCATTCATGGATAAAATAACTAATTTAAATCAAAGAGAAGAAGAAATAAATCATTCATGGAGGTTACAATCTAAAAGTTACATGTTTTGGCCTAAAAGGGGCAGAATTAAAAGTCTAAGGAAGAAATCATGCTTTCATTCCATTTCAGAGAGCCTTATCATGAAGATATGGAATTAAATATACTAAAATAACCCATCTCACCAATAAATATCCTTCATACATGATTTGAGACCCAAAAAATCTCAATATTGTAGGGTTTTAGGGAGATTTTAGTCTTGAAGGTGCTTATACAAGTCTACACACTTGAAATTAGAAGTTTTTGGATTGAACCTGACCAAAAAACTATTTTAGAGGATATATAAGGTCCATATAGATATATCATAAAAATAAAAAATAATGAGATTTTACAACCTTATACAACTCAATATATAGATAAATTACTAAACTAGCATGCATGTTGCCCTATGAGATCCTATGTGCACAAAAAGACCATAATTTGAATTTTAGATATCCAAAACCCTTGAAAATTGGATTGAAGGTGGGGGAAACATTGAATTTTTTTTTTGAGTGGTATCAGACCTATAAATTACCTACAGAGAGAGAAAACTAAAAACTATAGTAAAACCATGCAAAAAATGGTGAAAATTGGTCTCCAAAGAAGCTAAAAGTGCCATAACTCAAAGTCTACTAATCCAAATGTTTTGAAACTTTGTGGATAGATGATCAAGGATGTCTTTAAGATGTTAAAAGTGTTTTTATATCTTTAAAACCATTATAAAAAATATATAATTAAGGCTAAGTTTTCTACAGTCCTATTTCGTAAGGTTGAGAACCTAGTTAATAGTCATTTGAAATAATTCTATTGAGGAAAGAGTCAAAGTTTGGTTGAAACAACGAGATAAGATAAAGAAGTAAAATTTTAAGGTTATGATAACATTAATAAATATATGACAAGTGAAATAACCCTTTTTATATAGTGAGAGAGAAAGTTTTAAGGGATAAGAAGCCTTCTCAAGCAATGTTAATGACAAGTTTCTTAAGCTTTCAAGAGCATATCCAAGCCTATGACTATGTTTCAATGGATATTATTGATGTATCAATGCTAAAATATGGGTATAGTGTTTTTCATAGCTTTTCAAGGTTTGCATATAGTCCTCAATAATCTTAAACTCCTTTCTAAGGTCTCAAGACCTTCTAGTAATGTTTCATGGGTTACTCAAGGTCATGAAGTAGAATTTAAAGCATGGAACAGATCTCTAGGCCTAAGTAAGCTATCAAATAGGCAACATGTAATGGATGAGAAGTTTAAAAGGATATATATTAGTGTTTTAGGTCTTCACTAAGAATAATAATAGTATCTCTTATTCAAATGGTGTCTAATTCCCCTTTAGTTCCCCCTCTAACCTTTTCCATCTTATAAAAATGATGTATGTTATGATTTATATTGTAACCTTAGGTCTATACACAATTGTAGGATAGTGTGTCATTATACAAGATTCATGATATATGAGGAATGAAAAGAATTTATAAACCTATAGATAAAGTATACAAGTAAATTCAAATCTCAAGCATGGTCTTGTGAAGAAGAATAGATAGAATTAGTAAAGGAAACAAAGTGCAGTTCATGTTTAAAAACTTCTTAAAGCTGAAAGCTCCCTAAAGAATAAGAATGTCATGGGAAGTTAAGCCTTACTCAAATAATCATATCAAAATGGGGAAAATTCTAAATAACTCTCAAGCTAGGAAGAACTTCAAGGATTTGTGTTGGCTGCTAACATCACCTTCTCAAGAAACATGTCCAGAAGATGAAAGTACAAGATGGAAATGGTCAAGTTTGAGAATACAATTTCATATATCTAAAAGAGTATCAGCCCTTATACATTTCTTGAAAATCACTAGGAAAGCTACACAGTGATTTCTAGTTTGAATTTTCTAATTAGGTTGGTTAAGAATGACCATAATGGAGGTTTATGGTCATTTAATACCATAATGGAGATCTAAAGAATTGGAAAGGTGATCCCACTATCATGTCTCTACCTATTAGATGCATTTTCATGTATGACAACCATGATTAAGACCCAAAAGTGGCATTGAAAAAATGCCTTGGAAGAGGTAACTCCCATGGAGTAAAGTGGCGGTATGCCCAAGTCAACCTTGAAATAGACCTTTTACATACACAAAGAGGTGGAAATGGGGCAAGTTAAGGTTGGAGATAGGAGTTTCAAGAGTTTGGAGAAGCTAAGCTGACCAAGCCATCCATGTGAAGCACTCCAAGATATGAATTTGGTAAAGACCAAGTCCTCTCCTCCACTCCTATGAATCTTTCTTTATAGGATCATCATCATGATAGGTATGAAGGCATTAAATAAGGCATAATGGCATCATGTTTAAGTTATATACTCATTTGAATAGACTAATTCATATTGTAATAATTGTGTTTATGTAGCTAATTAGTGATTTCCTCTTCCTCTCTTGCATCATTTTATTATAAATTTGGCTGAAAATACCTCTCATTGGATCCCTCTACTAGGTATGACAAGACTCTACCCATTTAAGATTTTTAATTTCCTTTAAAAAATTAAAAAATATTTTACCTTCTTCTACACTTGTGTTCTATGTGAATTATAAAGTTGTTGATATGATCTTGTGATAAAAATGGTTCCTCCCTAATTGTTGTCCAACTTTATCACGTCTATGCAAGATAGGCTTCATTTTATTGGTCATAGGTTATGTTTAATTAGCTACTGGTAAACAATCAAGGGTGAATAAGTGTCATCCTCCTAGTTTATCCTTTAACCCTTGGCCTTCCTATGAAATACTTATGAAAGAGTAATTAATTTTGGAGTTGTATAAGAATATTAGTTATTTTGGGGTTTTCATTGTGAAAATTCAAAGTGAGGGAGAATCGCATTATGTTACATCACCTCTTTTTAGTTTATGTTTAGTTGTGTTTCCTTTTTTCCCTTTTTCTCATTTCACCAATAGAGTTAGTCATAGTTTAGGTGATTCACTATGGGAACTAACCCTCTCTAGAGACTCACCCCTCACACAAGGTCACCCACAACCTAAGGGGTGTATTCATTATATCAGTTGAAGGGAGAAGTCTATAAACCACTTATCCAAAGGGTGTAATTAAAAATGATAATAGTTTATGGCATGCTTGATGGGATGGGGTTTAATGATCCTTACATCACACATTAAAGAATTTTGGTGTAAAGAATTTTGGTGTGTTATTTAGTGCATCTTGAAATTTAGGGTAGCCTCTTCAACACCATTGTGACTCTGAATATCAAATCT
Source organism: Torreya grandis (assembly GCA_037957365.1). NCBI lineage: Eukaryota > Viridiplantae > Streptophyta > Pinopsida > Cupressales > Taxaceae > Torreya > Torreya grandis. The sequence continues at coordinate 49,232 of JARHVA010003650.1, forward strand.
ATTAGGTTCTCCCCAAATAACCTAGAACTAGAAATATATCAACATGCTCATAGTGTTTACCTCCCTCCCACCCCAATTCATCCCTTGCGGTATCCTGATCATGCTTCTAACTAGCCTTGTGGAAGCTATGTTGTTCCCAATTAGCATTGTTACTCTCTTAATCAGTCCCAAAAAAGCATCATAAATATCCTAAAAGACTTCAACCAACATATGAGGGAGTTTGACAAAGAGTTGGAGTGTAGTAGGCTCTAGGAAGAGATTGCTTACCAAGCTTACATCTATAAACATAATATGAGAGGGTAGGAAAGGTATGATGATGAATGTTTGGTTAGAAAAATTATAGCTAAGGATGAGTAAATGTGTCAACTGATTAAGAAAGCACAAGGAATCAAATCTCAAGAAACCCCTTCCATCCCTAGTTTTAAACAATATGCTCCTATAACTATAAATTATCCTATAAAAAGGGGGATTCTACATTCAAAACCCCAATATTTAAGCAAGGAAAACCTTCTAAACTTTCAAATAAGGCTCTTTGTTTCAAAATTTCAAGTTTTAGAGGTCCCATCCTTTGAGAGAGCCCTATAGCTATGCAAACCCAGTCTATTATCCCTAAAGAAAAACCCTCTCAAAATCTTATTCTTTTATTTGATACTCAACATTTCACTAAAATTTCACTTATTTTCTATAGAATATAGTAAAACTTTAAAAAAGGGTGGGGTAGAAGAACCTGGTTTTGTTGTGTGTGCGTAGTCATTTGATTGTTGAGAACTTCTCTTTATCTAGGGAGGATGACCTATAGATAAGATAGAAACTAGGAAATGGTTGATTAGTTAGGTAGGTAGGTGGATTGCCTAGTGTGAACTAGATCCAAGAAGTACATGACTTCTTTAGAGGCTATCAATCCACCTTTTAGACAAGTTAATGTTATGAAATGGTTTATAAGAAAGGTTGCATAACATAAATGAAATTACTTAATCAAAATAAATAAATATTTTTCAAAATAAATATTTATTTTAACAAAATAACATTAAAACTAAATGATAAACTATTATGGTGTGGTTTAAGTATGGTTAGGTTGTTGTTTATGGCTCTATGTAGTGATCAAGGTTAAGAAATAGGGTTTTGGTTGGGGTTGGTAGGCAAAATAAGCTTATTATTTTGGTTTAAATGATTTACACATTGATCATCAATAGTCATTATTAATCATGGGAAAGTAGGGTATGACCATCATCAACTAATAAATGACCACTAATGGTCAAAGGTGATCATCAATGGTCAATATGCTTTTGACAAACTTGGCTTAAGGTGAAGAAAGGTCTTTGGGCTTGTTTATAGAAAGGTTCTTAGGGTTATTTGAGGTCATTTAAGTGGCATTAGGGTAGAGGTGAAGTTTCATAGGTAACAATCTTAGGGTTTTGATACTCCATATGGTTGAGAGTGGTCGGAAGGTGCTTGGTGGAGAGAAGGGTGCTTGGAGTTGCAAAACTCTAACATGAAGAGGATATGGGAAAAGGTGAAAGTAGGTATAGGCACTAAACTTATTAAAATAAAATTAACTTAACTCAAGGTAAGTGTAAGATATTTATCTTTGTGTATCTTGATGTCCTAGATAAGTCTTGAAGTGTAAGTGACGAGCCACTTAGGAGCCTAGAGCTATGTAGGTAGAGTGATGATATTCAAATCCTTTCTATGGAGATGTTGAAGTGCCTTCCAAGCCTCTATCTAATTTTGGTTTGGTTTTGTTTCACAAAGAGTTGTTGGTCATTTAATTTGAATGATCTCATTCCATCCTTCCTCATTCCAAACTTGTTGGGCATGAGTCGTAGGCTAGTGTTATGTAACCATCAACAATCCTAGTCAATCACTGTCAGTCAAGGGTCAATCATCGACGGTTAGGGAAAAGAGGCCAAAATGAATAAAATTAGGCATTTGCACTAATGATTTGTGGTTAAGGTATTGGGAAATGGTCTGAGGGTATTAATGGGTTCATGGGGATGTATGAGGAATAAGTCTTAGGAATTTAAGACATTAAATGCTAGGGTAGAAATGTTATTTATGCTAGATATCAATAGCTTAACCATGGATTTGGGTAGGTGAGGTGGAAATAGGAATTAACTAATTAAATTAGCTAAAGGGGTAATTGGTAATTAATCTAACCCAAAGGGGGCCACTGGGTGATTTAAAGGTTAATGTGATATCTAGAGCTATAGTGTATGATTTTTGAGTGTCTATATTTTGCCCCTTTTTGTTGTACATTTTATGTTATCAAGATACAAAACAAAAACAAAAGGTTGGTGGAAGGTTGGTAGAAGGTTTGATACCCCAACATGGGAGGAGGTGTTCTCCCTCAAACCAAGAATTGATGAGGTGAAACAAAATTGGATTCAGTTTTGATAAGCAGACAAGTAGGTGATAAGGTTAGTGTTGGTTGGTTGGGCATTTAAGCATGAATAATCACACAAAATGAGACTAAGTTAAATAGAATATATCATGCATAGACTAGGATACCATAGTTTATATAGTTGATAAAATAGGGTCATCACTAGAAGGACAAGTGATAGGGTAACCAAGCCATAATGTTAGGCATAGCTGATATGGGCTACTCCTATAAACTCAAGTCTTCTAGGCTAGGTGTCCAAATTCATAAGGGGCCAAAAGTTGGGTGAGCCTGAAAAAATGGAATATATTAAAATATAGGTTGGCACAATGATAAAGGTATCAAGTTCTTAGCCAAGATATAGTAAATACTAGATATTATACTCAATTAAAGAATTGAGTTTTGGTTTCTCCTCTTGGTAATGACATCCAAGTAAGATATCCAAGGGTGAATGTTTACCTCTAGGAGATGAAACCCTAGTAAATCCTTATGTCAAGTGTTTGATGTTTGATTTTGTGTAAGTGGTTTGGTCTTGTGTGTGCAAATAAGTGAGGATAATGTTAATTTTATTGATTAATTAAGCTATGTGAGCTAACTATACAAGCAAACAATGTATGAAAGGTGAATTATAAGCCCAAAAGAAATTTTGATTTCATTTGAATGAGCATAAAATAAGAAAAAAATCACCTAAATGCAACTAGGTCCCATCGAGCATGTCAAAATTTTTCACTAAAATTTCCCTTATTTTCTTTAGAAGAGAGTAAAACTTTAAATAAGAGTATGGTAGAATAACCTGGTTTTATTGTGCATGCATAATTAGTCAATTATTGAGAACTCTTATTTATCTAAGGAGGATGACCTATAGATAAGACATAAACTATAAAATGGTTGATTAGTTAGGTAGGTGGGTGGATTGCATAGCATGATCTAGATCCAAGAAGTATATGACTTCCTTAGAGGTTGTCAGTCCACATTTTAGACAAGTAATGTTATGAAGATGTTGATAAGAAAGGTTGCATAACATAAATGAAAGTACTTAATCAAAAGAAATAAATATTTTTCAAAATAAATGTATGTTTTAACAAAATAACATTAAAAGGAAATGATAAACTATTAAGGTTTGGTTTAGGTATGGTTAGGTTATTTTTTATGGCTCTGTGTAGTGACTGGGGTTAAGAAATAGGTTTTTGGTTAGGGATGGTAGGTAGAATAAACTTGTTGTTTTAGCTAAAATGATTTACACAGTGATCATCAATGGTCATTGCTAACCATGGGTAGTTATGGTATGACCATCACCAATTGATAGATGATCATTGGTGATCAAAGGTAATCATCGATGGTCACTAGGGTTTTGAAAGTATCAACTTAGGGCAAAGAAATGGCTTTGGGCTTGGCTATAGAAAGGGTCTTAGGGTTTTTTGAGGTTGGTTAAGGGGCATGAGGGTAGAGGTAAGGTTTTATAGGTATCAATATTAAGGTTTTGGTATTCTAGATGGTTGAGAGTGGTCAGAGGGTGCTTAGTGGAGAGGTGGGTGCTTGGAGTTGCAAAACTCTAACATGAAGAGGATATGGGAAAAGGTAAAAGTAGGTACAGGCACTAAACTTATTAAAACCAAATAACTTAACTCAAGGTAAGTGTATGATACTTAACATTATGTAGATTGATGTCCTAGGGAAGTCCTAGAGTAGAGGTGATGATCCACTTGGGATCCTGGAGCTATGTAGGCAGAGTGATAATATTTAAATCCTTTTGTGTAGAGATGTTGAAGTGTCTTCCAAATCTTTGTCTGATTCTAGTTTGGCTTTGGTTCACCAAGAGTTTTTGGTAATTTTATCTAAATTATCTCATTATATCCTTCCTCATTCAAAACTTATTGGGCATGAGTCTTAGGCAAGTTGTATGTAACCATCGATGGTCCTAGTCAACCACCGTCAATCTAGGGTCGATTGTTGATGGTTAGGGAGAAGAGGTCAAAATTACTAAAATTATCCATTTGCACTAATGATTGGGAGTTAAGGAATTGGTAAATGGTGATGCATGAGGAATAATTCTTAGGAAGTTAAGACATTAAATGTCAAGGTAGAAATGGTCTTTAGGCTAGGTGTCGATAGGCTAGCCATGGATTTGGGTAGGTGAGGTGGAAATAGGAAGTAACTAATTAAATTATCTAAAGGGGTGAAAGAGTGAAAGGGTGTGTAAAAGGGGTAATTAGTAAATAATATAACCCAAAGGGGGGCAAGGTGTAGTTTAAAGGTTAATATGACATCTAGAGTCGTAGTGTACAATTTTATAGTGTCTACAGTCAAACATGAAAGTTTTATTGGAACAAGCATCCTGATTTTAAGATGAACAACCTTGTTAAGGACACTCCTAATTTATTAGTTGAATGATCTTACCCTCCCACCATCTCCCTTTTCAAATGAAGTCCCATTATATGGAGAAAAAATGAAGAGCATTTAGGTGAAGAGTAGGATATTTCAAATGAAGATGGTGAGGAAATAACTATTGACAACCTTATTTGTACCACTAAAATAGAAATTAGACTTGGAACAGTAGAAATAATATAGTTTTGATAAAGAGAAATCAATTCTCTCTAGTCAAGACTGCATCTAGGGGCATGAACAAGCCCTCTTTTGGGCAAATGAACTTCCATTCAACATGGAAAATGAAGAAAATTAGTCTAGCTGACATGGCTTGATTTGAAAGAGGAGGAAGTGGTCCTTGAAGATAAAAGGTTAAAGTCCCTTCATGGGGTATATTTTTAGACTTATAACATGCTCAAGGAACACTCTCTTTCTCCATTAAAGAAGAAGCAAGTACACTTATTCCTACTCCAAGGGAAGATTTCAAGAAGGATATAGAGGTTAGGACTATCAAATTATTTTATGAGATACCACTTTACATAATGGAGGAAGACCTTGAGGATGAAAAAAGTCTCAAAAAGAGCATGTTCTTCAAGAAGAATATCCTAGTCAACTCAAGATTAGTTTACAGACACCAAAAAGTGACAGGGAGTTATGGGAATTGTTTGAGATCTTGAAAGCAAGTTATGTTCCTCTTCAAGGGGACTATAGTCTGAGTAAGACTAAGGAATGCAAATTTGGAAAACAAATCAAGAAATAAGATCAAGGTAGTCCATTAAATCTACCCTTCTAAGGGTCATGTTTAATTGTTTTTGATTTATTTGATATTGTCAATGTTGTCTATCAACTCCTTGATAAACCTATAGACACTTGTACACTCCTAAAAGATAATGAAGGCACATTTTGGTCTTAGACAGTCAAGAATAAATATTCATCTCCTTTTGAGTCCAATACCTCAAGCATACCCATTGTATTTTCAAGTGGATGTCCTATCAAATATATAACATTGTTGGAAACCAACAAAAGGAAGTCACCACATGTCATGTTTGATCCAAAGCACAAGATTGAGCATCAAGAAGATCATAATTAGCTTGTCTTTTCGATGGTTATGCATTTGAATGTCAATGAATTACCAAAAGAGTTTATCTACATAGGGGGAATTTTTAATCTAGTTGATCCATTAGAAAGCATGCCGATGAGATGGGTGATCAAAAAGGAATTTGATTGGCTAAGAGTGTCATCTAAAAAATAGGATTCCCTTCATCCCTTTCAAAAATATATGAGAAAATTTGGATGTTTTTGATTTGATCTAGGTGGGATAGAGGTGTGTTGGAACTTTGTACATAATAGGATAGATGTCTTTACTTTCTCTAAATGTTTTTTGACACTGTTGACTAGGTCTAGTTATTCTCTTATTTCCCTAAGTGATACTAAGAACAATTTTTCTTATCTACTTCCCTATTGTGCATGTATTAAGTGCAAATATTAGTCTTTTCAATGCTATACCAACATATTATAGTCAAGTTTCCACTTTTAGAATGAGTTTGTTGATTTATTTCAAGGCTCCATGCCAATTGCATGCATCAAGGCAAATGGTCTAAGTGTTTAAACATGCAAAAACCCCTAGGATGTCACTAGAATGTTGGATATTCCAACAACCTATGTTTCCTAAAACATCTTCTCACTTTTAAAGGGTGATTTTGTGCAAAATTTAGTCCAGTGCTCTCCCTTGTATGCGTCTCATAAGGGATAAGTATGTTCAAAACTAGGTATGCATGATTTTATTGTACTTCTAACTACCTTGAAGGAGTCTTTTTGGTCTTTTTCATGAGTCATGGTTTGTGTCAAGTCTCTATGGTATTCCTTAATACAAGGTTTGTGTCTTAAATCCTTGTTTAAGTCTTGATTCACCTTGTTAGAATATAATTGCAAGTTTAGAAGCAGTCAAACTAAATTAATATAGTCCTTGATAAAAAATACAACTATGCCATCATATGAAAAAAACAAAAAGTGTTTAAAGGTGGTTTTAAATAGAAATGAGGGTCATAAAAAGTTCTTGTAAGTCATAATCAAGTCACAAAGACATTAAAAAGAGTTTCCAAAGTGCACATGAGGGTGTAAAAGGTCATAATGTATTATTATTTAACCCATTCTAGCCACTTTTGAAAAGAGAGACCCATTCTAATGTTTTATAGAGCCTTGTAATGCCAAAATACCCATCTGTAATCTCCATCATCCATACAAATGGGAGTCAAAGTGAATTCAATGTCTTATTTTCCCTCTTCTCTTTTATTGATGTCTTTCATCCCTCTTTCAACATGGAAGAATACACTGGCAAACCAAAACCATTCCATTTTCCACGTGACTATATAATTTTCATGGTTTTTAAATCATTTTTTAGGGTTATTTAGTGTCATGGAGATCCATTCATGGATAAAAATCACTAATTTAAATCAAAGAGAAGAAGAAAGCAAGTCTTCATGGAGGTTGTAGTATAAACATTATTGGTTTTGGCCTAAAAGGGCCAAATCATAGAGGTTTCAAGAATGATCATGCATTAAAATAAGTTTAATAGCCTTATTCAGGTAATTACCATATGTATCAGGCCTCCTTGATGGTTTTTCTGAGCAAGGAGAGATAATAAAGCTTCAAAAATTTGAATTCTTCATTAAAAAAGTAGAGTTTAAAGGAGTTTTCTTCAAGATTATAGAGTTTTACATACACTTTATAGGTAACATCAGATTTTTGAGAGGTCATCACCTCATTTTCATTCCCTTATAGGTCTTATATAAGAAGATCCATGCTTTAAAATCCAAGGAAATGCCAAAATTGACCCAAGAACTCCTTCATAGACTTAGACAGACTATTTTATAAGATGTTCCAAAAAATCTTAGAAGATACATGGGCCTGTCCAACCATGGATAGGGATAAGGAGGTCATAAAGGATGCATCCTAAGTGTTAGGAGAGAGAAATATCTAGGCAGGGCTATGAACAATCATTTAAAAATTGAAATAGTCCTCAAAAGGCATTGATAGAGGCATGGTTTTGAAGTGAATCTCATTTTTTATTTTACATTCTAAACTATGGATCTTGGATAAGGTTTCTTAATCTATTTATCATTTTTCAAATGCATCATACTATGTGATTGAGCTTCAAATCACATAAAAGAGTCAAAGATATCACAACTACCTCTAAAACCCCTAAGAGCCCATGGATCAATATTTCATTTTTTCAAGATTGTTATGATGGATTACATGATAAATAGAGGTTTAAATATGGTTTATATATTATCAAATAACCCTCCAAGGAATACTAGGGTTTTAGCTAATTTCAAGATAAAGGGGGCAGAATTGTAGGTCTGAGGAAGAAAGCATGATTTCATTCCATTTTAAAGAGTATTATAATGAAGAGATGGAATTTCATATAATAATATAACCCCTCTCACCTTTAAATATATGATTTAAGACCCAAAAAAGCTCAATATTTTAGGGTTTTAATGAGGTTTTAGTCTTGAAGGTGCTTATATAGGTGTGTAGACCTAAAATTGGATATTTTTGGTACTTTTTTGGATTGAACATGCCTAACCAAATATTAGAGAGTACAGATGGGGTCCATAAAAACCTATCACAAAAATAAGGATAATATGAAACCTCCTACAAATCAATATATAATAAATTTACAAAATTTGCATGTTTGTTACCCTATGAGATCCTAGGTGCACAAAAAATACCATAATCTATGTTTTAGATCTACAAAACTTGTGAAACTTGGACTAAATGTGGGGGGAAACGTTTTAATTTTTTTTAAAGTGGTTTCATGTCCGTACAATACCTAGGGAGAGATAACTAAAAATATAGTACATGCATGCAAAATATGGTGAAAATCAGTCTCCAAGGAAGCTAAAAGTGTCATAACTCAAGTTCTAATGATCTAAATGTTTTTAAACGTTATGAATAGATGCTCAAGGATGTCCTTAAGGTGTTACAATTGTTTTTATGTCTTGAAACTGACTCAATAATGAGATAATTAAGACTAAGTTTTCTATAAACCTATTTCTTAAGGTTGAGAACCTAATTTATAGTCATTTGAAAGAATTTTATTGAGGAAAGAGTCAAAGTTTGGTTGAAATAATGAGATAAGATAAATAAGGTAAATTTTAAGGTTATGATAACATTAAGACATCTCTAACAAGTATGATAACCCTATTTATATATTGAGAGAGTAAGATTTAATGGCTAAGAATCCTTCTCAAGTAATGTTAATGTATCGATCCTTCAAGAGCGTATGGAAGCCTATGACTGTGTTTCAGTGGAGATTCTTTATGTATCAATGCAAAAATATGGGTATAGTTTTTTTCAAAGCTTGTCAAGGTTTTCATGCAGTCATCAAGAATCCTCAATCTCCTTTCTAAGGTCTCAAGACCTTCTATAAATGTCTCATTGGTTACTCAAGGTGATGAAGAATAATTTCATGTATGGAAGAGCTCTCTAGACCCAATAAAGATACCAAATAAGAGATATGCAATGGATGGGAAGTTTAAAAGGATCTAGATTAGTGTTTTAAGTCTTCACTAAGAATACGAATAATAGATTTTATTCAAATGGTGTCTAATTCCCCTCAAGAGTTCCCTCTAACTTCTTCCATCTTATAATAATGATGTATGTTATGATTTATATTGTTAGATTAGGTATATACATAATTTTAGGTTAGTGTGCGGTTTTATGAACTTCATGAGATATGAGGAATGATTGTTAGAAGATAAAAATAAGTTATATACTTATGAATAAAATGTGTAAGAAAATTCAAAGCTCAAGCATGGTATTTTGAAGAAGAATATACAGAGTTAATAAAAGAAGCAAGTTGTAGTTCATGTTTAAGAATTTCTTGAAGCATAAATCCCCCTCAATAATAGGAATGCCATGGGAAGTTAAGCCTTACTCAAAGAATCATATCAAAATGGGGAATTATAAATAATTCTCAAGATAGGAAGAGATTCAAGGATCTCCATGGGCAACTAACATCACCTTCTCAAGAAACATGCCAATAGGATGAAAGTATAAGATGGAAATGGTTAAGCTTGAGAATACAAGTTCAGATCTCTCAATGAGAATCAACCTTCTACCTTCCTTCAAAGTCACTAAGAGAGCTATGACATGATTTTAGTTTGAATTTTCTAATAATGTTTGTCAATCATGACCATGATGGAGGTTTTAGATCATTTAAGACCACAATGGAGATCCAAAGCATTGGAAAGGTGATCCCATCATCATGTGGCTGCATATTAGATGCTTTTTCATCTAGGATAACCATGATTACAATCCAAAAGAGGCATTGAAAAACTACCTTGTAAGAGGTAACTCTCATGGAGTAAAGTGGTGGTCAACCTAAGTCAACCATGAAACAGACCTTTTGCATGTATAGAGAGGTGGAAATAGGGTGAGTTAATGCTAAAGATAGGATTTTAAAGAGTTTGGAGTAGCCAAGTTGATCATGAAATCCATGTGAAGTAGTCTAATAGATAAATTTAGAAAATACCAAGCCCTCTCCTCCACTCCTACACCACTTCCTTTAGAGGATCATCATCATGAGAGCTATGAGGGCAATTAATAAGGCATAGTGGCATCATGTTTCAGTTATCTCCTCCTTTGAATAGGATAATACATATTATAATAGTTGTATTTATGTAGTTGAATAATTCTTTCATATTCCTATATTGCTTCATTTTATTATAAATTTGGCTGATAATGCCTCTCATTGGATCCCTATACTAGGTATGACAAGACTTTACCCATTCAAGAACTTGTAATTGCCTTTAAATCAATAAAAAATACTATTTTACCTTCTTCTACACTTGTGTCATGTGTAAATTATGAAGTTATTGATATGATATTGTGATTGAAAATGGTTTCTCCTTGATTATTGTCCAACTTTATCACCTCTATGCAAGATAAGCTTCAATTTGTAGGTCACAGGTTGTGTGAAATTAACTTTTGGAAAACAATTAGCTATGAAAAAGTGTCATTCCTCCTGATTTATCCTTTAGCCCCTAGCCTTCATATGGAATATTTATTCAATAGTACTTAATTTGGGATTTGTGTACATATATCATTTCTTTTAGGGGTTTCATTGTGAAAATTCTAAGCGAGGGAGAATTAAATTCTAGTGCATCACCTCTTTTTGGTTTATATTTAGTTGTGTTTCCTTAAATTATGGTGCATCACCTCTTTTTAGTTTATATTTAGTTGAGTTTCATTCTTTCCCCTTTCCTCTAGTATTAGATTTAGTCATAGTTTAGGTGATTCAATAGGGTAACCAACCCTATTTGGAGACTCACCCATCACACAAGGCCGCCCATAGGCTGAGGGGTTTTAACATTATATCAATTAAAGGGATAAGTCTTGAAACCACTTCTCAAAAAGGTGAAATTCAAATTGATAATAGCTATCCCTAATTAATATTACAATAAAATTTTATATAAATTAGAATGATTATGGGTGCATAAAAAGTATATAAATGCATCTAGCCTTCATTGGCTTCACACAAATCAATAAATTTAAAAAATTTAGAAAAGAGAAAAAATTAATTTAAAAATATAGAGATATATATGTTAAATATAGAATATAAAATTTGAATTTAAAAATAAAATAATATTTTCATTACTTTTACAATTTGATACACTAACTAGGAAGAGGATGCAAGTAATAAGAAACATCACACTATTTATAATGACTATTGCAAATTTACTTCCAATATATACATATTTTAAATTGAATAATAAAAATAACATGGATCTCAAACAAAAAATATAATTTCATTACAAATTTGTACAATACTATTGAATAATGTGATCTTCACATGAACTCCACATGCAACTGCAAGGCCAACAGAAGGAGGGCTTGCCTCCCATCCTTTTTGCATCATTTGATAGTTGCTCTAAGTACCCCTGAGAATAATAATCTCAACTTTGATAATCATCACATCATTATTTAAGGTGGAAAAGTTAATAAAATGAGTTTTATATGGTAACTAAGGCTTGACAATGAATTCTTACTAGGAAACATATCTAGGATCCTACAAGTACATCTACACAAAAAAACTTCCATACCCAAAAGCCAACATACAAGAAAATAAAAACACAAGATTATCAAACACCAATGATAACAAGCATCCATATCTTGTTTCCAACACCAAAATTGATACCAAAAGATACATGTATTACTGTCTCTTATCCATGGGAGAGAATACATATAGTCAACCATGCCAAATATACCACACACAAGGGCATATTTTTTTTTGGTTTCATAGTATCCACTACCAATACATAAGATATAACCATGTTTAAGGGTATAAGAACTCATTTACATAGTATCCACTATCACTATGCAAGAGATAACCACATAGAAAGGCATAAGAACCTAGTTTCATAGCATCCACAATCACTATGTATGAGTTCACAACAAGTATACAAATTCACACAAATTTTAGTAACATAAATTTTCCATTTTAAGTCAATAAAAAGACATAAAAATAACTGATAATTGGGATGGATGTTACATCTCCAAACCCAAATGGGCATTTAAGAACCACATGGTTGTCATTGACTGAACCATGGAATACAAGTAAAGAAAGAGGGTAAGCTAAATGGCCTTACACTTCTTTAAAATTATCATCAAAGGAAAGAAAAATATAATTTTAATATAAATGAAATTAAATAAAAAGGGACATGGAAGCCTACCTTGTTTCCCTCTTCTATTCCACTCAAGAACACCACTTACAAGCTTTGGAGCAATGGCTATCCTCCTCTTCCTCTAAGCTCCTTCTCATATTTATCTTCCCTCCTCCACTTCCAAATTTTCAAATTTCAAAATCAGAAAAAATCCTCTCAAGGAAGGGTTTCCTTCCTCATATAAGCTAAATTTTATTCTCTACAAGCCAATGAGAATGTGTTATGTGTCCCTTCCTATCCCTTTGTTCATGGTCAAAAAATATTCCCTCGCTATAACTCCACTTACAAGCCCATGTGGGTAAGCAAGAAAGTCCATAACTCATAAATGAACCCACTATCTCATGCCATAAATGGCACATGGCTTACCTCAAAAGTCCTATTTAGATCCTATAAATACTCCAACATTATTATTGGTCAAAGGACATAAAAATCAACACAATATATATAAAAGTTACTTTAAGTCACTCTCTAAAGTTGGATCTTCTAATCCATCTAAGTTTTGAGTAAAATGGGGCCACTTAAGTGGCTTATAAAACACTTAATAAATGAAATTAAAACTTAAATGGAAACCCTAAGGTTTATACGGAAGGGTGAATAGTACCTAAGGGAGGTGAATAGTAAAAGAGGGTTAATTAAGTCTATATTGCTAACTAGTTCCATAATGATACAAAGAGTGGTTTAGATCACAACAAGATCAAGTAGACACATTAACACTCTACCCATTATGTTCTCATGCCAAAAAAAGTCCTAGTTCCCTCATCAACCTCTCCTATAAATTGCACAACATTGAGCACATAAAATGTTCTACCTTAGATAGAAAAAGTTGTAGAACACAAATAATATAAGTGATCTAAATCAAACACACCATGCACATGACATATCTAAGGCATACCATATCAATGGTAATAAACTAATACCAATCATATAAGCATATGTATAATCAAATACATGATTAATAATAATATATCTAGTAGTACATAATAAATATGCATCATAATAGACAACCAAAATAGCATAACTAAACTAATCTCATAATGCATTTAATAATCATCTAGTATAAGCACGTAATTATTCTAGTGTAAGCAAATCAACACATCACATAAAATATTGAATCCCTATCTTGGACATAAGGGACCAATAACATCTCACGTCTCAATAACACATATGACATGTCTCAACAAGATGTGTGTACAACACAAAATATCTAAAAGGAAGTACTGTTGAAATATTAGTCTCACACTATTGGTGGGTTTTGTCAGTTTGCATTAGTATTTTTTAGGAATGTGTTTATAAATTTATTATGTTGGTACTTAGGGAGTATTAAATAAAACTTGTTGTATTTAATATAGGAATGAATATCATGACTAATGACTCCATGGAAAATACATTATACACTTTGGTCATAATCCTAAGGCATTTGGCTTTGGCCTTGTTGACTAAAACTTTACTAGTTTTTACATTGGTAAAAGTTTGGTTTTGGTTTTGGTCATTGTTTTAGAAATTGTAAAATTATGTGTTGTGAGGGGGATAATGGTTAAATTACATTGCATGAGTTGAAGGCAGATAGTTTTAGTTCCTTACACCATTATTTTTGTTTTTAAAATTATTATTGTTCATGGGTTGAATTGATTCATCCTCTTTGTTTGGCTTCTTACACCATTTTAGTGGCATTACAATTCTTTATTAGAATTTTGGGGCCTTGATTATTGGGGTTATTTGGGTTACATTTTGATAACACCCACTAATTTAATTAGGGGAGATTAATTTCACATTATATCCATAAGATCTACAAATTTTATCATTGGGCACTTAGTTTATTCTCAAAGTGTTCTTGAGCACTTCTTCATAGGATCTATAAGGTAATTTTTAAACATCCTCCCTCATCTCCTTCTTGAGAGATTGAAAAAATAAATCACATAGTTATTGTTGGTCCATGTGTGGGGCATTGGCTAAGGAGTTTAATAATTAAATCCATATAGTGATGAAATGAACAATATATTCATTGGAGTCTCACTTGATTTGCAAATACTCATGTATGCTAGTCTTACAAAGTTTGTTCATACCAAAGGCCTTGAAAAACTCTACCATGGTTTGTTGGAAGAGTGAATGGATTCCTTAGTAAGGTGGTAGTACAAATCAAGAATGATTATTTCCAAGGTCTTTGAGAATATTTTGGTGGCTACCCAATCCCAAGGTAGAAGCTCACTAACAACAATCAAGTATGTATTTACATGTGTGTTGGGATCTCCCTCCCCTTTATACTTTTAGGAAGGGCACATAATATAAGGAACCATCATATGTTTTGGTTGACATATTTATTCTAATATTCTTCATAAGTCCCCTTTACACTAAAATCCACCATAGGCATGCTGAGAGGAGCCTAAAAAGGAGGGGTTGGGTAAGAAGTGGGTGTAAAAATGATAGGAGGAAGAAGCTAGGTTTAGAAGATGGGGTATAGTTAGCCAGGAAGTAGTTATCTAAGTGTGTATATTTTGAAAACATATGGTAATAAGGAGGTAAGGTGTTATAACAATAAGTGACATTTGGTACTTTTGGAAGTGGAGTGTGCATGGGTGACACATTGGCCATCACGTAACTCAAGGGAATAAAAGGTGGTGGTGTATTGTTGCCACATTGCTTGGAGGGATGTAAGGGAAAGAACCTCCCATATAAACTTGAGCTGGGATTTTATTTGAAGGAATAATGTCAAAAGCTATAGGGTCATAGACCCTATGATTAAGAATGTTCCCCATATATTGATTTGAAATACAAATAGTGGGAGGTTAATCAAATGGGTATTGTCGTGGTTTGTAAGTTATTGTTATAATGGGAATGGAGGAGGAATGACTTTGATAGTAAATTTTAGAGGTCATCCCTTGATTTAGAGAGACTTGGTTCGTTTTTAAATCTTGGATGCAACCTACCGAGGTAGAGATTAGTTCATTTAGAAAGGAATAAGCTATGTTAGATTTAAGAATCTATTTTTTGGAAGATTCAAGAGGGAAAGATTGATAACCAGTATTGAATTAGTTCAAGTTCTCTGACTCAAGAGGAGTCATCATGGGTTGCTCATGAGGAATGAAAGTGTTTTTGTTAGAGTTGGAGGTGTTTTAAGGCACTTGTATTTTGTTCAACCTATATTCTTAGTATCACATTCTTTCAACATATCGATAGAATCTTCCTATGATTTTTACATTCAATATTTTCAAGCTAATATGTGCCTTGGTTAAAATCTAAGGGTAGGTTCTCACTCAAAAGTTGAAATTCATATTGTTGGAGTCTAGGTAGTTACTGGTGATTTTAGTGGGGTCCCATAAATTTTAAATTACTACCTTAGACTTAGTTTATTAGTTTAATGAAGAAGGGTTTAAAAATTGACTCTCCAAATTTTGAGTGGAGTTATTTTTATTCCAACTAAGGAGTCTTCACCAGGAACTTGGTGATTCCTTCTATAGTTATCTAGGTCAGAAGATCTCTCAAATTCCTATCTAGACAAATTCAATGGGTATATAAATACCCAAAGAATAAAATAAATAGGAGAGGAAGGTAGAAAAGATAAAATAAAAAGATGATAAGCCTTTCATGTCAGGTTTTCTAATTTTCATACACTTGGAAAGTGACATGGTAACCTTTATGCATTTGACCTCTTGAGGTCTAGCCAAATAACTTGATAAATTGATAACAAGATGGATGGTCTATTGATTGATTTTAACATGACTATGTGGTTGAGGGTAATGTGATTTAATAGGTGGAGGAATGGGTTGGTTGGTTTTAGGTTCAAGGATGGGGTTTTGGATGATATGTGGTAAAGGGTGCTAGTGGTGATACCAAGAGAGCTCTCTCACATCATGTTTATCATTAAGAGCATAAAATTGGGAGGAAACCAAGTCCTAAAAAACCTCAGTGTGAATTAGGATAAGGTATCAAGGTTCTTGATCAATTATTGACTCAAATAATTGGGAAAAATAAAAAATAGGACAAGGCTAATCCCGAGGACAAAGGAAAATAAATTGTAAGTCTCAAACTTGGAGGTTGTTAAATTGATTAGATATGATGTGAAGGGGTCTCACTATTAATGGGGGTGATATTGGGTGAGTTTGTTCATCTAATGAATCAATCTAGCTAATGATAAGGTTTGACAGTGGCATAGAATGAAAAACCTCAATCCTAAGCTTGGAATCAATGTCGCTTTGAAGGGTGCCTTTTGAAATGAGAGTATACACTTGAGGAAATAAACCGACCCTATGGAGGTAGGGGTACTCAAGGATCACCATCCAAAGATGGGGTGAGGTGGGTTTGAAATGTCTTAATTGTATATCTTGTTTTATATGTGTATCTGGATGTTTAATTTTTTGTATAAAGGAGGTAATAGTAAGGTTTTGACACTTATGCTCATTTGGATAAGGTTTAGTTTGCATGTTTTTATAACGTTTTTGAAAGAATTTTGTGATAAAAATTAAACTACACTACTCATTTAAATGAAAATAATTGAAATAAATTAAAGGATACAAATGCTCCTTTTCTCTTTTTTTGCTTCTCACAATTTTCAACAAATACAATGCTTCAAACTAAAATTTCAAATGAATGAATTTGTTACTGATTTTAACTTTTCCTAATTTGGAAGATGAGAGTTTTGTCTATATGCACTTAAATGATCATTATTTCATTTATGTATTTTTAATTCAAATGAGTTAAGTATAATATGCAATATAAGTTTCAAACTTAAAATGAAAATGAGATATAACAACCTAGGTTTGGGTTGATAAGCACAACTCCAAGTATTCAGAAATTATTTCACAAATACAAGTTAGAATGCTAGATTTTTTATTTATTTTTTGAATTATTATTTTTTAAGCTAAAAATTTAAGAATAAAATGAATACCAAATTAAATTTATGATTTTTCTAATTTATGACAATATTCTTTACTTATGAAAATGAATAACATTAGTTCTGAGATGCAAGCTACTCTTTGTCTAGTTTTTCTAGTGTGTGTGTGTGTGGATATTTGTTTGTGAATACAATATTTTAATAAAATTAAAATGAATTGATTATGATTGGTTGTACCTAATGTTTCTATTCATTTAATATACCTAAAATTTAATGCAAGTTATACCATTCTTTGATGTTTTGATGTGTCAATCCAACAAAGGAAAACAAAACTATTATTTTCTATGCAAAAGAGCGAGAGAGAAAATGGTTTTTTTTAATATATATATATAAATTATATAATAAATAAATAAAAACCCTCAACCTAATTTAAACCTAAATAAAATAATATAATAAATAAATAAAAACCCTCAACCTAATCAAATTTGAGACCAATTGAACATGAATAAATATTTATTAATGAATCCATTATCCTTAGGTAGCTAGCTCTTTTACTGTGCATAGACCTTAAGAAATATATTATAGGAAGAATTAAAAATAAATATAATAAAATTAATAAAAATATATATAATAAATGCAAATTATTATGGTTTGACTAATCCACAAATAGGGAAAGACCAAATTACAAGTTCAATGAACTTTCTTCTCCAAAACTATGCAATATGATCAAAAAAATGAATAAAATTTGAGACAAAGCTTCTTCAAAAATGTGAATAGGTAGGTAATATCTCTAAAATATTATAAGCTACAATCACACACAAAATTTTAATTTAAAATTATTTGAAATATGTAATACTTGTAACAATGAAGGAGGAGCTATGAATAAAAGAACAAAAATTGACTGGGAGTTTGATCAAGTTAAGTTGGAGATCAAGGAGATTGAAAAAATAAATACTATGAGTGAAATGGATATCCAAATAAATTAATTTAAGAAGAAACAACCAAAATCAAGAAAAACACATGTAAATTGAAACATTAGCTTAAATTTTAAAAATGTTTAAAAGGTGGCAAAACCATTGTCTTATGTAGGCGATGAAAATGAAACTGTCACTTTAGCATATGTTCTCATTGTAATGGTTTACATAAATAATGTAGAGAAAACATATTCACCATGGTCGTGTATGTTTTCACAAAGGGGGTTTCACCATGAATGATAAAATTTTAAAATTTTAAACAAAAAGACTCAGAAAAATAAATTTGGAGTTTGAATAGGCCAAGAAATGAAAAGTAGGCTAACAAAAGGGAGAGAAATATGTTTGAACATATTTTGGTAGATATCATTGCATCATCATTGAATTTGTCATGAAATGTCTCACCATACAAAATTTAGGTGCTTACATGTGCCTTTATAGTAAATAAAATGAGATACCACACATTAGGAATCCTAAAAACATGAATCACAAAGATAAAGGAGGGTTCAAATTTAAAAACTACCTGTTAGAAGACCAAGGGACATGGTTGACCTATAGGGATAAATCCTAATACCATTGTTGTCTTTATTAGTCAATTCTATCCTTTATGAAAACTTATGAATTATGGGTCCTAGATTGGTTATACAGATATATAAGGGTGTTTCTATCAATCAAAACAAAAATAGGTCCTCATAATTACTTAGGATAAAGTGAGGTAGAAAAATAGATATCGATTGAGTGTACAAATTAATTAAAGTGAAAAGGTTTCAAAATTAACATGATTAAATATTTATGACTATAATTAAGTGTCTATAATAATATATAACACAAGTGTAGTGAAAATTTATAAATTACTAATGTTTTGAATGTGTATTCGACATGCATGTGCCCTATGCCCAATTAACTTCCTTGGGAAAATTCTTGATGAATCCAGTTTTCCATAATTATACTCAATAAATGATTAGAATGAGTAAACTTGTGACAATGGGTAAAGTGATTGATTTAAATTATCATTAATTTCAAGATTGCATTATGTTGGTTATAAGTCCCAAAGGGATCAGTATTTCCTTCAATTTAGTCTAATGTATGATTAAATTTTGTTACTTTAGCCAATCAAATTCGATCTTTTTTCATGTTTTAAAATATGTCAGTTTTTGTCTTTAGTAAATTATAAGTTTGTTAAGTACAAACATAAAATATCATTTTTCTTGCATGCAGATTCAGTTAAAAAATTATATGTTATTTATGCCTTCCTTGGAATTGAGGCAATCAAATCATTTTAATATGTTGTTCCTGCTAGCTATGTGCCAGTATTGATAGGTAGAAAAGAGACATAAGGGCATGGCTAAGGGTAGGTAAGTACCATTATCATCCACATCTAAGATTCATCATATCATATTCTACAGGTAAATGTCACTGAAATGTGGTGAGGCATGTAGTAACAAAGTGTTAACTAGACATCAAGCTTGAAGGTTAGAGCTTGATGATTTGTATTGAATTTTATATTGTCTCATAAATCAGAGTTGGAAGCATCTGATAACCAACCTTGAATGATCAAGTGAAGGGATAAATCACTTACAATGGCCATAGGTTATTTCTCTACTAGATGCCAAGGTGTTGGGAGTAGATAGTGAGAAATCAAACCAACTTTTAGATCTTCCCTTACGATAGCATATATCTTCACCTACAAGTTGTACTAAAATCATCAAGTCTATCCACATCCCCCTATTGGGGATCAAAATATAGTTTTCCCCTTAACTTTAGATTCTAAGCATAGTATTTGTAGCTGATTACCCACCATGTATGTCAATAGTTTTTAAGGGATTGGAAAAAAGAATCCTAAAGTGGTGATTTTTGTTCTAAGAAATAATGGCAGACAGAGGTATTTCCTCCATTATCTAGCAAGCAGTTTGCTCCACAGGTGCCCGATCACATGACCTTTCATCGTTAGGTAATAGGACATTTTCTCTATTTTTTCTCCCATTCTTTCAATACTAGAATCTCATAATTACCCATTTGAATTGAAAATAAGAATAGAATTCTAAGTCTTACCTAGCATTTTTCTATTTACACTTATAAATAATTTACAGACATTTATAAAAAACATGTAATGTACTCATGTATTTTTTAGTCTGAAAATATAATTTCAATATTAAATTTTAAAGGATGCCTTCAATATTGAAATGACATACATTTGCAAACAAAATAATTGGCATTTGACCCAACAAGGACATCAAATTAAGGAGATTCAATTCACTTAACTCATCAAATAATATTTTGGGATAAATTCTCATGGCCATCCTACTCTCCACATGTAACTATGGTTAGATTAGGCATGATGTGGTCCATAATAAAAGGATAAACAACCTTAAGGGAAGAGATTAAGAGTGATAAATATAGTTTGAGTATAAACATCCTTAAGAAAACTAGACAAACGGCATAAAGAAAGGCAGCTATAACAAGCAACTCAACACATCAAATAAAGCTTAGTGCTACTCAGAAGGTTGTGTGTGATGCCTACCTCTCTATTGAGAATTTACACTCCACTTTGACACAAATAACCAGTGATAAATCTCCATTCCCATATAGCTTTCCCATTCATTCCTTTACTTTTTTGCCCATATTTGAGCTTTCATACCAACTAGGAACATCCACATTTTTACTCAAGTGTGATATGTTATTTATTTTTTATTCTCTCTGCATGATCAAACAGAATAAGTAAAATTCTAAGCTCTTCTAGATTGTGGCAGTTGTTCCTCTGACATATGTAGTTATTACTACCTTTCTGGGTTTTTCTACACACGATGAGAAACATGGTGTTGAAATTGTATGTGTTGCAATGATCAGTTATTCCACTCTTTGTTATTTAATTCATTTTATTAAGCTCACTCATGTCTAAATAGATAAAAATTAGTACTTGGAATATGATATATGTCTATGATTTACAAGACTGTAAATAGCTAAATATTGACTATTGTCTGGATTTTCACTCAACAGGTTATCAAAAATTAACAATGGATTATGTGAAGGGAAATAGTTAGGTTAAGGGTCTACCTACAAATAAAAACATGTGTGATAGATAAGTTCATCATAAATGTCT
The DNA here is from genome assembly GCA_037957365.1 of Torreya grandis. Classification (NCBI taxonomy): domain Eukaryota; kingdom Viridiplantae; phylum Streptophyta; class Pinopsida; order Cupressales; family Taxaceae; genus Torreya; species Torreya grandis. Next base: position 70,599 of record JARHVA010003650.1, read on the forward strand.
ATGATAGACAAACTCATGGGGTTGTGAACTAGGGAGATTAACTACCATGGGCTGAAATAGGCCATTTCAAGATCATGTGATGACATAAAAAAATAACCTATAGTCAATTTAATGGATTGGATGAGTTAAGCATATGAAAATATTTCTTTCGTATGGAGCAAAAAATCTGAAAACAAAATTCTTAACAAATTGTTGGCTATAAAAACTTTTTTTTTTCAATAATATTGAGATAACTTTCAATCTTGCAAAATCTCAAACAAAACTTTGTCTCTAAATAATTTCAGAGTAATTTTATTATTGAATCAAATGATATTTTTATATTTATAAAGAACTCAATTTTATTTTTGAACAATTTTAGATTATTTTTTATATCAAACCAAATCAATTTTGAATAAATTTGTAACAGCTCTAGCTATTCATGCAATGGTCTTGTAAGAGTATAAAGTAATAGTGCAAACAAGTCAGTTATAACCAACCTAGAAATAATATTAAATTATGTTATATTGTACAAATTAAGAATTTTAATATATAATATAGCCCATAGAATAGCTGACAACAACCTGCAATGCTTGAATTTTAGGATCAATAATACACTACAGAGACTCTTCAGCACTTAGATTGTTGATTACTACAATTAAAATGCTTTTTAAAACTTTATGAAAAATAACAAACAGCTCATTGCATAAGATTATAACAAAATTACCTTTCAACTATAATGCAAACATCTTTTGCCTGGGCTCTACTAGGTACCTGCAAGCATACCTCTATTATAAACAATTTTGAGGTAGAAGAAATTGTGAACATGGTTGTTTTTGTTTTATGAAGAATGGCATTGAAATTGTGGGGTTTAGTTGCTTTGTTTTTCTTTCCCATGAAATTTTTTATAGATCCATACTCTGAAACCACAAAATAAGGTTGATCTGATGACTATTGAATCTAAATTTTGTTGCAAATTAACAATTTGGTAGTACGATTTATACAATGCAGATAATGAGGCTATTTATTACTTGAGTACTATTTGAGGTATGGAATTCTGACATTTATGTTGTGTAGCAATCAATAATTCTTTGATGGATTTAGATTACAATAATGATGCAGTAATTACCCAAGTGGCATAAAAGGTAGTCTTATATTTCTTATATTGTAAGCATTCAAATGTAAATGCTAGTATGGCTGAAATTATGTCATATTGTGATAATTTGTCCTCTTTAAATTCCTAGTTTTTCAACAAACATTATATTATGTACAGTTGCAGGTAGCAGTCAATAAGGGTCCATATCTTGCAGAAGATTGAATTGAATCTAGGCCAATTGTTGACACACAAGAGAGATTTTGATGAACTTAAATTGTCTTAAGTTGTATCCTTGTCCCTATTTTATTGTGATAATTTATTTTGAGGTGCATCTATGCCTATGAAATCTAGTCTAGACTTTTATTCTGATAAGAGATAGAAGTTTCAAAAAAGTGTTTTTGGTGCAAAAATCCATGACCTACTCTTGGAGGCATCACTACCACCCCCCTGGTAGTATCACTACCACTCCTCTTGATGGAATCATTACCACCCCTCCTAGCATTACTAGAGGCATGCATAATAGCTTCGGCTAGCTCATTCGCTCAACAATACTTTTAGTGGCTCCTCATCATCCTTAAAATATATGGGTTCATCATTTACATTCCTCATGTCTATAAGTGTGGCGGTAATATCTTGTTAAAATGGTTCACATGCCAATTGGCAATGGTAATATTTTCATCCACTATATTATCATTGTTTACTAATGCCCATTTACTAGTATACCATGGGGCAAGAATGCATTTGATATATAAAATTCTCACTACAAGTTTTTTTGGTCCTTTCATAGAGCTGAAAATGATTTACTGGAGGGATTTCCTAATTTTATTTTGTATATTTTGTGCTTTGTTCTATTTTATTATGTATATGGTTTGAGGGCTTGGTGCAGATTTATGGTTTTGGTATGGAATGGTTTTAAGTTATTCTATGTGGACTGTAGCTTTAAGGTGTCATATTTAAAGCCATTTATATTTTAAAATTTCATGTCCCCAAATATACTCTACAAATTGTCTCACAGGGGCTTGGCACTTTGTACTCCTTATTTGTAATGACATCTATATTCTATTTGATAAAGACTATGTTACTTTCATTGTTTTTATTTTAGGAAAGCTTGAATCAAATAATAATAAGGTGTTGATAAATAGCATAGGCAACGACAACAAAATAATCCATGCAACAAGAATTGTATTTATTTTATATGTTTTTAATTAAAAAAATTAAAGTGGGATGACAAGTGTATTCATGTGGAGTGACATCTACCCTATTATATTATACCCTTGTCTCAAACCTTTGATTTTCCAACCATCTCAAACACATGTTCTCCATGAGTATTATATTTGAAAGGATAAAGACGAGTCAGAATAGCACCCACAGGTACCACCAAATTAACTATGACCTGCTAGAAACACTCTAAAAAATATTCATCTAGGTCATAACAAGATTTTTGAGATGACAATCAATCAATAGATGGCAGTAAAGAGCCCATTTCATATTATCGATAGCGAATTCCACTCAATGGAAAATCGAGAGGCAGTCGAAGTAAATACTCTACTATTTTTCTATATAAAAAATAATAATAATAAATAAATAATATATCCTCTGATGTCATTTTTGTGACTTATGAATACTATCGAAGTGATTTTCTACTTAAGTTTCAGTTTAGAAACCCAGCATAATACACAATCAAAAATTATAATATCTAGTGAAATCTGCTCAGGTAAAAATTCCAAAGGCTTCTGCAATCCTCTGGCATGTGGAAAATGGGCTTAGATGGGTTGGAAGATGAGATGTGTTGTCAATGCCATGAGGGAGTCCATCTATGTAAGGCAATGGCAATTCTCCTAAATTTAATAAGTGTTTACAAATTGGTGGGGTATACACTCTCCAGGAATCATAAAATTCATTTTATATAGTGTTAAATATTAAAAAAAATTGTAACCCATTAAAAATTAAGGTTAATGTAAAAAATTTGAAGATGAATCTTGAATAAAAGGGTTATGCAATGGTTAATGTCATCACATACAAGACAACCTCAAAACATTTGTAATGGTTAACTTCCTTACATATAAGCCATGTAGTGGTTATTACTTGTCACATGTAATGAGACACTATCGTTGCATCTACGCTATAAATAAATGAATTAAATTTAATTATGTAACAATAAATGTATGAATATAGTAAAATAAAACTATCAATGCATAGTTGATATATCAAAGTCAATTAATCCATAACAAATGCATAAGCTTTAGAGTTGTATCAAGGAAGTCACAATTTAAAAATTGTCAATCTAAATTTGACTATGAAAAACCATTACCATATTTATTGCAAACCTTGCCCAAATTTTTTTAATTGAGTTGAAATAGATGCCAAAAATGCTAAGGCACTTCTGGTCAAGCATAAGGAGCATCATATGTTTCTAATAAAGTGGAAATCAAATCCAAAATAAATTGACAACAAGGTATTTCCTCACTCCAATCTATGCAATATTACTCTGGTATGTAATAAATAAATATTATCTTGCCCTAGAATGACTCCAATGTACCTGTGATATCTAAAGACTTAAGGAAAAATGAAAGTGACTTTAGGGCTTGAATGAGAGCTGGTGAATGGCATAAAATATCTTGTTGTGGGATAGGTCCCTAAAAGATGAGAACTCCAATTTCCAAAAATAACAATTGGTATAAAGAAAATAACTTCAGAGATATAAATTATATGACATAAATATTAAACCCTAGTTCTATGCTAAATGTGTTTCACAATATATGCTACCTTTTGATAATGGTAAATGCTCTAGCGATTGTTTGATCTCTCATGTGTGCCTCTAGATAATAAATAACTATTATGAATACTTGATAGATAATATATATGTCAAATGAATTACAATGCTTGTGTGTTTATAGACAAATTGAAATCAAGTTAGAACTGTATTGGCACACAAATTGACATCAAATGACTAGAAGTAAAAAATATGAGATAAATGGGACATGTACACCCTTACTTGGAGAAGACCAAAAGTTGGAACTAGAATCATCGAAGGTGATTCTAACCTAGAAGCACATGAAAAAATAGTGATAAATCTATGGGATGAGAATAAGGGAGGTGTAGCTTCAAGAAGCCAAATGGATCCCCAAGGGTTTGGCAAGGGGGTACATAAGGTACTAAGAAAACACATACTAGGCTCAAGGGCACTACGGGTTATTAGAGATATATACAGGCTATCTAGTTTGTCTTCTTGCACCAAGCTATAGATAGACTTATAAACCAAGTTAGGGTTAGCATGATTGAGTGCAAAAAGGACAAATTTCTCTAACAGGTATCACCATAATAAAGTATGTAGCTAAGGGGGATATTTTATTGCTTAAAGAATGAGGAATTAAACTACTTGAAAAAATGAGCATTACCAAGCAAGAAATGCATTTTAAAAGCATGCAATTCTAGTAATTAAAAGATAATTTCAAAATAAAATGACTTTTTCAATAATGAGTGGGGGTGGGGGGTGGATGGTCCAGAATATACACTTTCAGAAGCCTAAACTAATGTCTTTACTCAAACAATCTCTAGCATGTGATATCTAACCTGAACAAAGGGAATGCCATTTTTAAGAGAGTAAACTAACCTATCTAAATAAGAGAGAATCTACCAAACATAAAAATGATTCACCTTCAAGAAAATATATGAATTAAAAGACATTTTCAAGATGAAAAATGTTTTTAGGTTTAGGAGAATGTATAAACATCATAATCTACTCTAAAACATGTTCAAAATGAGCTAAACTAGCATGAAAATAGTAAACCCTATAAAATACACTACTCTATAATAATGGAGTTTCATTTTGCATAAAAAAGTTCCCTATGATTAGGCTCAAAATACTATGTAGATGTTATACCAACCATAATTCCAAGTATGAGGTAGTTATGGAGGAAGATAAGGCTACAATGTAGGGCCAAGTCTAAACAAATGTACAAAAAGCAAGGAGGACGTGAAGTGAGAACTTGCAGGAGTGTGTAAGACAAATTTAAGTGCACAAATTAGGTGCAATATAATTTATAAAATTTGGGAGCAATCCAAATGGAAAAAGAACAACTGAAAGTAGCAATGGAGTCTCTAAATCAGTATGCAATTTTATAGGAAAACCTTTGTCATAATGCAAGCTTAAGGTCACCAAGAATGAACCAAGAGATATTTAAGAAGGTGTGAGATCTAAAAGAGTAAAGAAGTTGAATAAGGGTAAATGGGAGTGATTTGGAGTGATATAGGGCACCTAAGGCTCAGGAAGCCCTAGATCTACCTATTTCTAGTCATTTAGAGCCAAACAACCCTACAAAAAACACATTTTAGACAAATTACAACTTAGGCCAAGTATTTTTGACCAAAACATGCATCTTAGGCCATAAATTAGCCCAAAATCCATGTCTTGGGTCAACCAAGAGTCCTAGGGTGGTCAAGGGTTCTCTAAAAAGGTGTCAAGATGCATTGGAGGGGTTCAATATCAAGTAAGAGGGACAAAAGAGTACAGGGAATGTCTGGAGTTATGTACAATAGAATGAGGAGGTGTCTAGGTATGCAGATAGTCTCAAATAGTATTGACAATGTCATTAGACTACATTGGAGCTTATATGTAATCATCAAGAAGCATAGGGTCATGGGAACTATGATTACATATACCCCTAAGGTACAAGTAGTCAATGTTCGAATGAACAAGGAGTGTTGTGAAATACCTAAAAACCACACCAAATTAAAGAGAACCAAGAAAGAAAAAGATAAAATAGAACATTACCTACACTTACCAGATAGTGATGGTAGTGGGAGAAGTCCTTGGCATAATCCATGGGTAAAAGTGCAAATCTGACATAATCCAAATCCAAATCCAACTCCAACTCTGGCTCCTATATAGAAGGGACACAAGTGATATCAAATCAAATCATAAAATCCATAATGAAATTCACTAGAGTATTGGATATAGTGTTCTCCATGTGAGGGATATGGGAGATCTAGAAGTCCTTAAAAAAGGATAACAAATTGCATGTCACCTCAAAGAGGGGAAGCAACTCAGTGTTAAAAATGTTTTAGACCCCAATGAACTAAGACATGACTAATAGTGAGTTAGAGAATAATGACACATAGCACGTGCTAAGAACATAAGCATTAATAATTGTGTGATACTCAATTGTGTTATTTGTCTCACTGGTAAGAAAGAAACTAGTTGTAACAAGCTTGTGTCCTCATAGATCATTGATAATTTAGGCTACTAGAGTGGGTTCCAAGTTACTTCAGATACCACCATCTATGTGAGTCACCATTAAGAGGTGTACCATAATGGGGCTCAAAGATGTAATATGCAGTGACAAAATAACTATCTCATCTCTAAACAGAACAAGCAATATACATGAGGGAGGCAAAAAATGAAGCCAAATCACAATCAAGGTGGATGACTGATACTAGTCATGGTAAAAGATATGATAGGGGTAGTAGGAAATCCATAGAAGATTAAGACTAGTCAATGAAGACTAGAGCAAGTCCCAAACCACTAGAACCAACAAATGACACCACCTAAAAGAACCATGGTGAAAGAGAAAAAATGAGATTTATAATGGATTGACTATAACATTATAGAGAAATGAGAAACTAAAAGAAGCAAAGTAATCAACTTCTATGCCAAGGTGCATATGACACAGAGTGCACAAGTATGAGAGGCCAAAGGGGACTCAGAAGGGGTCTCAGAGACCAAAAAGTTCTAAAGAGGACCCAAGAAGGCCTCTAAGAGACAAACAAAGTTTTACATTACACTTAGAATGAGTTGAAACTCCTAAGACAAAGGTTTCATGGTATGAAACACAATAAAGGAAAAAAACCCAAAAAGGGGCCCATAAAAGGCACCTTGATGGATTTTGATCAATTCGAGTAATGATTCTATTGTAAAAACCATCCAACATAACTATGAGGAGGAGAGAAATCTCCCAAACCCAAGAAGAGGCCAAATGGGGGCTTAGGGAGTGAGTTACAAGAAGCACTAGGGATTCTCAGGGCATCACATCCCAAGTTCAGCCTGCCTAGGCAAACTCATGGCATGTATAACTGGTAGGCCATGGGACCTATGGCTTAGACCACTGGAAGGCCATGGGTTTACCCACAAAGACACAACCTATACTAAATAGGGCCCAAAATAGGCTTGAAAAGGCTAAAAAGGGGGAGGCAAAAAAGTTGTTTTTTATAATGTGTTTTAACCTGATTCCTCACATAGCTAATATGTTATCACATTGCTTTGTATTACAGATACCAAGAGGATTCAAAGTGAGAGAGGTGGGAGAGACATCTCAGTTTGTAGAGCCACTACCACTATGTGATGGCCATCTAAGAAAGAGTGTCCCAATGTCAACTATAATGAGATACAAGGAGGGGTGATAAGAGGCTCGTGATAGACAAAGGCTATCTAGTGAAAGCCAAATCAAGTCTTTAAAAACCAAAAACACTAACCTACACCACCTACAAAAACTATAGAAAAAGAGAGAGGTAGTTATTAGAGGACTAACTACAAGAAAGTAGTAGCACCACTGACTAAAAGAAGAAATAGATAGTAATTTTAACCAAGGTGCATTTGAATAGGAGTTCATGAGCCAAATGGACAGGAGACCTACAAGTTCTAACTATAGATGCCATGAGAGAGGCAATCCACTAAAAAAGGTCTTAAGGAGGGTATTCTAAAAAGTTTTGGGACTTACCAAGGCACCACAAGCCTAGGCTACCACTTCACCCTAACCAATGGCCTGCCCCTAAGGCAAGCCACTAATTAACCTCTACAGAGGCCAAATGGTAGGGAAATGTCAGAAGGAGATACAACATCCATATTATTAGGTCATTAGTCATGACCTGAAACATATGAGTTCTAGAGGTGGAGTCATTATTAGTGAATGAGATCTTGATACCTAAGCAAGTAATAGGATGGTAGAACATATGGTGCATAGGCATGAGATTCTTGTAAGATATCCTCTCATTAACTAGGCTACGTGTTACAATATGGATGGAATAACACTCGAGATCTGACTCTACAACTCTAGTGGCCTCAATGGGAGAGACATTAAGAGTGTCAATGCCATAATGGGATAATCATAATGAGGATAGAGGATCTACATTTAGGGAAACATCTCAAAATAGGTCTCTAAAGAGTGAATAGCTAGCTTGATGCCTAAAAGAAGAAGGAGGCATCGAAGAGCATGTAATGGGTGTAAGAGGAGTGAACATCGAATGATACTCATGAAGGTCAAATTGTTCATCTTTAAGAAAGAAAAATCCAGAAACAGGAGCCTTAGGTGAACCCATAAGGCCCCACAAGGAGATAACCAAAGCCTCATCAGAGGGCTTTGTCTTAGCATAAATCAATGCCTAAGGATATAGATTAGCCTCCAAGGTATGAACCTTACCTTTTTGCATGAATTAGACCATGCAAAATGTTACCAATGTGAGTTCTAAGGATATCCAAGAATCATGTTGTATTAGAGATCCAAGTCTAACATAGAAAACTCAATCCTAACTATCTTGGGTTTGAGCTTGTCATGAAGCTTCACATTTCCCACATCTGTAGCTATATTTTTTTTGAAACCAACACAATTGTGTAAATAATCAGAGAGCTTATTATGAATAATCTTGATCTCATTGAACACATGCAAGGGCATGATGTTCAACATGGTTCCCTCATCAACAATGCATCTCTTGATGCCATAATCATCGACCAAGGTCTCTATGTGGATTGAGAACTTAACCCTATTTTCAATAACTAAAGTATCTGTAACAAGGTGGGGTTGAAAGAAAATGTAGGAAGATGAGGGTGATCAAGGATGTCATAGTTGAATAAAACCTCCACATCATCCCATAATAGACCCTCATGAGAGAGACCAAGCTCATCAAATATGAGTCCCATTTACTTAGCACAAAGACAAATGAAGTCCCAAATAGAGATACCAATAGAAAGGGACTACATCTCCTATATAAAAAATAAGGATGTTATCTAGCTTGGGGAGGGATATTATGCCAAAAGTCAAATATGAATTTAAGGTTTCCTATTCTTATGGGTAGGGATGTAGGCCATACACCATTAGTCTCTCCAATGTGGTTAGTTTCCCAACCTAAGTATGTGTTGACAAAGCACTCATACCTACTAGAGGCTATGTCTATAGTAACAATGACCTTATTACTCTTGTGCTTGGCCTTTCTTTCTAGTTTAGTCGAGGAAGAGGAACCAAAAGAGGTAGTGAGAAGGAGAGTGATGGGCCTTAGCCTTGGATTCTTCTTCTTCTTGTTGTCATGATCAATAAGAGGCTCCTTGAACACATTTATATTATGTTTAGGTTTCACAAGTGGAGAGCTCTAGGGGGTCAACAAGGCCTTAGCAATAGAATTTTGAGTGACACACTTCTTATAGGAATGGCCCTTCATCTGATGAAAGTTACAAAACTTAATGTCATTATAAAGTTACATTATTCATTTTCCTCTTGTGCTATTTTCATGAGCCTTATTTTTAGTTGGCCTCTTGCTTAGAGTATTAACCTCACAACCATCCTTCTTATCCTTCTTCTCTGTAGGAGAATCAGTGACACCATCACTAGTCACATTATAGTTATGATTCATGAAGAGGATGACTTTTGATTTGGCATAGAATAAAAATTTGCACGTACCTCAAATAATTTAATCTTCAAACACTCGTTAACGACTTCATCATAAGAGGTGGGCTCACACTTGAGGACCTCAAGGTGGACCTCCTACCTCAACGATCATGTGAACATGTCATAGATGTTAATTTAAGAACCTTATCTTGCACGTATAGATGGTTGAATGCCATTTACACATGAAGTTAAAATTTGACTCACCCTTGGACTACACCATGGAGGGATTGATTGGATGTTGAGGTTGAATTTTCTACAGATATCAAGGTATTGGAGGAGTCATCCAAAAGGAAATAAAACCACACAAGAGTTTCTTGCGGCATATTATAGAACTACACAAGAGTTCAGTCTCATATGGAGTGAGTAAATAGGTTCAACATCATGACTTCATCATGTTTGCAATCCATACACACCATCATAAATTCCATGATATGCTCTATGGGATTAACACCCTAATCCCATTTAACCAGGGTATTTTTGGGATTAGAATACAAAGGGGAATAACACATACCCGAGGGGCTAGAGGATTTTTATGAAGATTTACATACGTATGGTTGATATTGGGTTAGCAATAAGCTCCTTGAAGAGGCCCATAGGGGACATGATGTTTCCTATGCTAGTAAGGGTCATCATGGCCATGGTCATGTGGAATATGATGTTGAGGTGACTGTTGATATGGGGGATGCTCATGATGGGCATCCTCCCAATCATGGGGTGGATAATGACCACAAGGAATATATCATTATCTATGGGGATGATGAGATGATGCATCATGCATAGGGGATGATCATGGTGACCTATATCCTCATAGTCTTAGCCACATGTGGAAATATTAGGGTCAACATAAGGGCACTAATGTTCAAGATAGGCATCTCATAGATCCCTAGTCTGCAAGCTGCAAGTGGTGGTCAAAATTGGTGCACTTATTTGAGACACTAAAGGAAGGGCTAGGAATATGGGAAGAATCAATGGGAAGTGGATTCCTAATCGATTTTAGGTGCCCATGTCTCTCAACATGGAAATGAGGGGGTTCTCACCATAGAGTATCCTACTAAGAAAGAGGTGGGTAACTCATGTGAGGACTAGTTGAGGCACCCAAAACCAAAAAGGTGTTGATTATATCTCTAGAGGAAGCCTGCCACCTACTCCTATGAGAAGAATGGTGCTCAACATTTACATTAATCTACCTATGACAATCGTAAATAATTGTGCATAGCTCATTGGGCCTCAATTATGCAAGGGGATTAATTTCACCTCTTATAGATGAATGCAAAGTGGTATGAAGCTAAGGAGAACTATCTTTGGACAAGTACAGCTTAGACTGGTGGATAGGTGAATGAGCCCATTGGTTTTAACCTTGTCAATATTATACTTTATATAACATTAGTGAGTCTATGTCTTGAGACTAAGGTGGGGTCTTATCTTAGTCCATGGTGTTCCTATGTCATATTATTTTAACTACAATCTAATCATGTGTGAGCTTAGGGTCAAGACCCTGAACAAGGTGAGAAGAGCATCCCATAAGTGAAAGGCCAACCATAGAGGTAATGAAATAAGAATAACTAGGAAGGCAACAAAAAATACAAACTTTTGGAGACCTATTGGGAAGAGGAACACAAAACCATATTAAGATGAAACAACCTATAAGGGATCCAAAGCACAATTGAAAGCAAATCCTAATGGCTATGAAAGGGGTATTGGCTAAGAGAGCTCTAAATAGGTTAGAACTAGCATGAGACCATATGTGAGGTCCCATTGGGAATGTTATAATGTAGATCCAAGAATCCAAATGGAGATAAAGGTTAAGGGGGTACACAAGGTACTAAGAAAATACCTACTAGCCTAGATATCTATAAGGGTTATCTGGTTTTCTGGCTTACACTAAGTTATAGATAGACTTGTAAATTAGGTTAATATTAGCACAATTGAGTGCACAAAGGACACAAATATATATAATAGGTATAACCATAGTAAAGTAAGTATCTAAGGGGGAGAATTCAATTCTTAAATAATGAGAAAGTAAATTACTTTCATAAAGTAACATTACCAAGCAAGAAATGTATTTCAAGAGCATGCAATTCTAGTAATTAAAAGACAATTTCAAAAAGGAAATGATGTTTTCAATAATAAGATAGAGGGAGAGAGAATATGCACTCTCAAAAACCTAAGCTAATGTCTTTTCTCAAACAAAACTATCTCTAACATGTGATAACTAACCTTAGCAAAGGGAATGCCATTTTTAAGCAAGTAAACTAAGTTTTTTTTTTAATAAGAGAGCATCTACCAAGCAGAAAAATGATTCACCATAAAGTAAACCTATAAATTGAAAGACATTTTTAAGAGGAAGGATGTTTTTAGGTTTATGAAAATGCATAAACTTCAGAATTTGTGAGCTAAACTAGCATGAAAATAGTAAACCCTAAAAAATACACTACTCTAAAATAATGGAGTTTCACTTTACATATCAAAGTGCCCTTGAATCAAGCTCAAAATATTGTGCAGATGTTCTACCAACCAAGAATCCAATTATGAAGCAGTTATGGAGGAAGACAAGGCTACAATGTAGGGCCAAGTCATATCTAATCTCCACACATCAAGGAGGAGGTGAAGTGAGAAATTCAAAGAGTGTGTAAGCCCAATCTAACTACACAAATCAAGTGTAATGCAACTTGTAGAAGATAAGATCAAGACACAATAGAGCAGGAACAACTGAAAATAACAATGGAGTCTCTACATTAGTATGTAGTTGTGTAAGAAAACCTCTATCATAATGCACGCTCAAGATCACCAAGAGAGATCCAATAAGGTGTAAGATCCAAAAGAGTGAAGAATTTGAACAAGGGTAAATAGGAGTGATTTGGAGTGATATAAGGCACCCAAGGCTTGAAAAGCCCAAAATCTTCTGGCTTCTAGCCACTTGGATCTAAACAACCCAAAAAAGAATTCATTCTAGATAAGTTGTGGCCTAGGCCATGGATTTTAGGCCAAAACATCTGGCCTAGGTTGTAGTTTAGCCCAAAATCCATGACCTAGGTAAACCAAGAGTTCTAAAGTGGTCAACGGTTCTTTATAAGGGTGCTATGAAGCATTGAAGGGGTCTGATAGTGAGTGAGAAGGACAAAATAGTGTAGGGAATGTTTAAAGGTGTGCACAATAGACTAAGGAGGTGTCCAAAAAAAAGGATAGTCTCAAATAGGATTGATGAGGTTATTATTATACACATGAGCTGAAATGTAATCATCAAAAGGAATAAGGTCAAGGTAATTACAAACACATATGCTCCTAAGGTAAAAGAAGTTGGTCTTAGAATGAATAAGGAGGGTTGTGTAGTACTTGGAAGCCACATCAAAGCAAAGATAAGCAAGAAATGAAAAGATAAAAGACAACATCACCTACAGTTACTATATAGGGATTGTAATAGGAGAAGTTAACCACATGATCCATGGGTAGAATTACAAATGTTTCATAATCCAAATCCAAATATAGCTCCAACTTCTACATAGAAGGGACACAAGTAATAACAAATCAAATCATAAAATATAGAATGAAATTCACTAGAGTGTTAGTTCTAGTGTTTTCCTTGTGAGGGATATGGAAGATTTGTAAGTCCTCAAAAGAGGATAGTGAATCATGTGTCACTTTGAAGAGGGGGAACAACTCGATACTAAGGAGATTCCAAACCTTGATGAGTTGAGACATGACTAATAGTGAGTCAAATAATAATGACCCATAGCATGCACCAACTACATGAGAATCAATTAAGGCATAGAGAATCATGAGATACTCAACTACATTATTTGTCTCACTAGTAAGAAGGAAACTAGTTCTAGTAAGCTCTTGTCCCCATGGATTATTAATAATCCAAGTTGTAGTGGTGGGTCCTAGGTTGCCTTGATTGTTACCATCTGTGTGAATCACCTTTAAGAGGTTCACCATGATGGAGGTCGAGGATTCAAGACATGGTCATGGAATGACTATCTTAGTGTGAAGTAGGACAAGTGATCTACATAAGGGAGGCAAATAATAAAGCTAAGTCGCAATCAAGGCAGATGATTGATATTGGCCATGGTAAGAGGTGATGAGGGGTGGTAAGAAATTTATAGAAGACTAAGGCCACTTAGTGGAGACTAGACGAAGACCTAATCCACCATAACCAACAACTGAAACCACTTTCAAGAACCATGGTGAAAGAGAAAAATAAGAGCTAGAACATATCACCTACAAAATTTTAGAGAAATGACTAACTAAAAAAAGTAAAATGACTAGCTTCTATTCTAAGGTACATCTAACATGGAGTGTATAGGCTTGAGAGGATAACAAGGACTTAGAAGGTGTCCCATAGACAAAAAAAATTATAAAGTGGGCCCATGAAGGCCTTTGAGATAAAAATTCAAGCTGCCACATGCTCATAATAGGCAGAAAATTCTAAGATGGAAGTTTCATGGTCTGAAATGTAATGGAGGGGAAAAAACCCAAAAAGGTGCCCACAAAAGGCACCTTGATGGATTTTGATCTATTTAGGTGAATAATTGATCAAAAAACCATCCAACATGATCGAGAGGATGTTAATCACAAAATATACTAAGAGGGGGGGCTGAATTAGTATGTTATATATCATTTACTTAATTTCTTTTCTTTTCTTTAACCACTTAATCACACACTCAAGATATGCAATAAAATTGAAACAATAATATGCACCACATGAGAGAGAGAGAGAGAGAGAGAGAGAGAGAGAGAGAGAGAGAGAGAGAGAGAGAGAGAGAGAGAGAGAGAATTTTTACATGGAAACCCAAAGTAGGAAAAATCATGGAGAAAAATCTCAAGTATATGAATGAGCACCAACTCAAATTATAACGTTCACAAGCACCAACTTGCAAGAGCACCAACCCCTTTGTCGAGCACCAACATAGTAACTATTTGTGAGCACCAACCCCTCTTGTGTATAAAACACAACTATCTCTCAATGTTGCTTACTTAACAAATGATAGAAATCTACAATATCTCTTGCTTTTCTCTCCTTTAAAACAAATACAAACCATGCACTCTTTTGCATATTACAAATGGCTTCTCAAGTCTTTATTATATCTTTCCAAATGACCTTTGGCATTCACCCTTTGTGACCGTTCAATCCTCATGGAAAATGGCACCAAACTTGCATGACCCTTCGTATCCTTGCATTTGAAAAGTCACATGGTGACCCTTCATAAGCAAATGCCTCCTTTCTTTTTTTGTCTTTATCTTAGTGACTTTTTGTATTCCTCAAAGTGTCCCTTCATGGAAAAATGCACCATACCCATCTTCACATGGTGACTCTTGGAATTCCTCAAGATGACTCTTCATGAGAAAATGCATCTCATTCCTCTTTTGTCTTTACCTTATGACTCTTTGACTTATCTATGGGACCTCTTTTGACTTATATGCAACTAAAAATATATTCATTAATATTAAATAAATATTAACACACGTTATCCAAGATATGAATATTAAAAACACCATTAAATGCAATGGAGCCTTTATCACCAATACTAGACCTTTGACATCGATGATAATATTTCCAACAATCTCCCCCTTTGTCATTGATGGCAACCTCAAACTAAAACTGCCACCTCCTAAAACCTATGCATACTACCATCTGAAAAACATACAGTAACTCCCCCTTATTGTAACAACCTGTACATGTTCCCTGTACCTTATTTTCACCTATTTATGCACCTGTACCTATACCTATTTATGTTCTTCTCCCCCCTTGACATCAATGGAAAAGGGCCTATCTTAGAGCTAACACTTAGTTCCCCCTCAACTGATGCTGATCCTCAATGGTAAGAAGTAAAATAAATTACTCACAACTTCTCCCACAGATACTCAAATGTGTCTTTTGGTAGTGCCTTTGTGAAAATATCTGTAATTTGCTCTATAGTACTAATATATTCTATCTTAATCTATTGATCTACAACCTGCTCTCTCAAGAAGTGATATCTGATGGGAATATATTTTATTCTTGAATGCATCACTAGATTCTTTTAAATATTAATAGCACTTGTGTTGTCACAAAAAATAGAAATAGGTTCATCATATTTTACATTGACATCTTCCAAAGTTTACTTCATCTAAAGCACTTGAGTATAACACAATACCACTACAATATATTATGCTTTAATTGTAGAAAGTGATACTAAATTTTGTTTTTTGATTAGCCATGATACTAAGCTATTACCAAGAAAAAAACCTCCTTCACTTGTACTCTTTATATCATCCAAGCAACCTACCCAATCTGAATCTATATAAGCAACCAAAGTGAAATCTCTGCCTGTGGGATACCACAATCCATAATCTAATGCCCCCTTGATTAATACCTTGTAACCATACCTACTGCATGCATGATGTCTAGCCTTGATGTTGTCAAATATAAAAGACTACCAATCATAGATCTATACAAAGATTGATCTGTAATAGGTGAATCTTCATCCTTGCTCACCTTATTTTCTATACTCATTGGTGTGCCAACTGATGCACAATCCTCAAAACAAAATTTCTTTGACATTTTCTACACATATTTACTTTAAGATATGAAAATTTATTTATTTGACTAAAATATTTGTAATCTTAAGAAAAATGACAATCCTCCAAGCATAGACATCTCAAATTATTTTTGCATATTATCAAAAAATTCTTTTGTCATCTTTTCAATATTTTCTCAAAAAATTATGTCATCAACATATACCACAACAATCAATTAATGTTCACCTTCTATTTTGATGTAGAGATTATTGTCAACAAATCCTCTCTTGAAACCTTGATTCTATAGGTACTTATCAAGTCTTGCATACCAAGCTCTAGGAACTTTTTTCAATCCATATAGTGATTTCTTCAATTTACATGCATGGTTACTAATATTTGAGAGAATAAATACCTCAGGTTGCTCAATGTTGACCTCTTCTTCTATATTCTCATTTAGGAAGGTAGATTTGACATCCATCTAAAACACTTTGAAATTTTTAAACACTGCATATATAAGAAACATTCTAATAGCTTCTAGCCTTTCCATTGGTGCAAAAGTTTCTTTAAAATCTATTCCCTCAATTTGAGCATATCCTTTACATGCTAATCTTACTTTATTCTTGATCACTTCTCTATTTTCATTCAATTTATTTTTGTAAACCCATTTTGTTCCTATCACGTTGTGATCTTTTGGTTTAGGCACTAATTCCCAAGTATCATTATTTTTTATCTGATTTAATTCTTCATCTATTTCTTTAACCCAATGATTATCATGTCTAGCTTCTAAAAAAATTCTAGGCTAAAGTTTTGATAAAAAAGAGAAATTAACTTGCTCAGATTCACTTACCATCATTATTTTAGTGTGAATTCCTTCATTTATGTCTCTGATGATGTCACTCTCATTATGATTTCTCTAGACATATTTGGATGGGGTTTTGGTGTCCTTTTTCTCCTTCTCATCTTCATCTAATTCTTCAAAATCTTCCTCTTCAATGATTTTAGGAATGTCTATCGGATCATTGATTATTTGTGCTCCTTCTGTCCTGACACTTGCATTTTCAACTATTTTCTTGGTTATTTTGTTATAACATTTATAATATTTACTTTTTCAAGAATAACTAAGAAATATACCTTCATCTATTCTAGATTCAAACATA
Source organism: Torreya grandis (assembly GCA_037957365.1). Lineage (NCBI taxonomy): Eukaryota > Viridiplantae > Streptophyta > Pinopsida > Cupressales > Taxaceae > Torreya > Torreya grandis. The sequence continues at coordinate 87,980 of JARHVA010003650.1, forward strand.
CCCAATTTTTTATCAGTTCTTTTTATGAAGCATCTACTATCAAAAACTCTAACATAATCAATTATTACTAGTTTGTCTTTCCATATCTCATAAGGAGTCTTGTCACTATTGAATCTCAATAATGCTCTACTTTGAATATGCATTATTGAAGCAATTGTCTCTCTCCAATATTTATCTAGTATTTTGGATTCATTTAGCATTGTCCTTATCATCTCCTGAACTATTCTATTTCTCTATTTAACTAATCCATTTTACAACAGATTTTGGACTATTGAATATTGTCTCTTTATTTCATGGTCTTCACAAAACTCAATAAACTGATCTAAAATGAATTCTCCTCCTTAATCTGATCTTAGGCACTTAATCTTCAAACCAATTTCATTCTCAACTAATGCTTTGAATGCTTTGAAAATTTTGAAAGCTTTTAATTTTTTTTTAAACATTATCTAAGTTATACATAAAAAATCATCAATAATCAACATAAAATATTTCTCACTTTGAGTACTCTGAGTTCTCATAGGTCCACATAAATTAGTTTGAACAAGCTCTAACATCTAAGTGGTCGAGTACTCTTTTGTTTTGAACCACCTTTTGGCCTGCTTCCCATGTTGACAAGGTTCACAAAGTGTGTCAAATGGCTTTGTAATCTTTAGAAGATTTTTGACTGCTTGCTTCTTGCTGATGTTGATAAGATTGTCAAAATTTATGTGTCCCATTCTCCTATGCCATATCCAACTTTATTCAATTTTACTCAAACAACATCTTTGACCTTTGATGTCTGATAACATTCTATTTTCTTATAACCATATCCATTACAATAAAAATAATAACCATAAAAATATGACTTATTTATGTATCTCTAACTTGATTGCCTTTTTTAGCTATGTTCCTTCCATCCTTCTTTTTTTGAGATGTCCTCTATATTATTAACTTCTTCTCTTTTTATTTCCTCTTTTGTAAGAGCTTCAAAATAGCTCTTTCCTTTTTATATGTTAACCTTATTTATGAAAGTATTGTCCTTCCCTTTCTCTTTTTCAAATCTGATACATGTCTTATTTGACATTGATTTTTGAATTTATAATATCTTATTCAACATATTAGTGATATTCTCAAATTTTGAATCGTCAGTTGCTCTATAATTTATTGATTTATTTGTTTTCTCAAGATATGCTTTTAAAAAATTAATTTCAATAACATACCTTTCACATTTTTCATTTACATTTTACAACTATGTCGTTAGATCTTTTTCATTCTTCTTTCCTTCTTCAAAGTGTGCTTGTAGATCTTCAATTGTCTCCTTTGACTCTTTTTAATTTTTCTCAATCTAGAGCTTTAATCTTCAATTCTTCTTCTCAAGAGATTTTAACTCTTCTAAGACACAAATGAGTTATCCTTCCATATTCAATTCAGCTTCATCATGTTCTTTTTCTTGATCATCTATACTTTTGCTTATGGATGCATCTTCATGTATGGCCATGAATAGAATCTCTTCTTCTTCTGAATCACTGACTCCACTATCTTTGACTAAGCTAGGATATTTAGAATACAAACTCTTCTTCTTTAATCCCTTCTTGAATGAAATTCTTCTTGTATGTAAACTTTTGTTCTTCATTGTCACCATTACCCTTATCTAGGCACTTAGCTGCAAAATGTCCAATCTTTCCACAATTAAAATATTTAAAAGGTAATTTTCCTTGATATTTACTTGTGCCCTTTTTTAGCTTATAAATGAATAGAGCTCTGTTGTCATCTTCATCATCGCTAGAACTATCACTTGATTCTTGAATCTTAGCCTTCTCTTTCTTTGATGTCTTGAAATTAGCTTCTCTCTTTGAGGGTTTCTCTTTTTCGATTTGCATCTCATATGTCTTAAGAATACCATGTAACTCATCCATCTATAGCTTGGCTAAATTCTTCATCTCTTCAATTTCAAAAACTTTTGCATCATATCTCAATGGTAGAGAGCTCAAACCTTTTGTACCACAATTGATTCTTCTAATCTTTCTATAAGACCTTGAATCTGATTAACTATATGATCAACCCACAAAAGATAACTTGCTATATTTTTTTATCTTCCATCTCCAAACTCTCAAACTATCTTCTAAAAGTTTGAAGCTTAGCTTGCTAAACCTTTCCATCACCTTTGTAAATATTCTCAAGTTTTATCCAAGTTTCTTGAGTAGATTTACATTACATATTTTAACAAATTTTGATTCACATAAAACACATAAAATAGAATTTAAAGCTTTAGAATTATTTTCACTTGCCTTCTTTTCCATCAGAGTAGTTACCAGTGTCTGTGGCTCTTCATATTCTTCCACCACTACTTGCCAAATGTCAAATCCAAAGGCCATCAAATAAGTCGTCATCCTTATGCTCCAAAAATCATAATTTGTCCCATCAAACAAAGGTGCCTTATTTTTAGAAAAACCTTCATGTGATCCAACCATCATGCTTTCCCCGATCTACTTTCAATCTATAAAACTTTTTCAAAAAAAAGGAACCTACTTTGATACCAATTATTAAGCATGAAATATACTGAGACGGGGGGGTGAATCAGTATATTATATATTTTTTACTTAATCGGATTTATTTTCTTTAAACACTTAATCACACATTCAAAATATGCAATAAAACTAAAACAATAATATGCACCATGAGAGAGAGAGAGAGAGAGAGAGAGAGAGAGAGAGAGAGAGACCAAATTTTATACGTAGAAACCCAAATTGGAAAAAAACATGGAGAACAATCTCAAGTATACGAATGGGCACCAACTCAAATTATAAAGTTTTCAAGCACCAACTTATAGGAGCACCAACCCCTTTACTGATCACCAACACAAAAACTATTTGTGAGCACCAACCCACATGAGCACCAACTTACAGGAGAACCAACCTCTTTACTGAGCACCAACACAACAACTATTTTTGAGCACCAACCCATAGGAACACCAACACCTTGCAGATATATATGAGTACTAACTCATAGGAGCACCAACTCCTCTTGTGTATAAAACACAATTATCTCTCAATGTTGCTTACTCAACAAATGATAGAACTCTACAATATCTCCTACTTTTCTCTCCTCTAAAAAAATACAAACCATCCACTCTCTTTTGTATTAAAAATGGCTTCTCAAGCCTTTATTGATAGCTTTCCAAATGACATTTGGCATTCACCCTTTGTAACTCTTCGATCCTCATAGAAAATGACACCAAACTTGCATGACCCTTTGTATCCTTGCATTTTAAAAGTCACATGGTGACCCTTCATAATAAGATACATCCTTTCCTCTTTTATCTTTATCTTGGTGACTTTTCATATTCCTCAAAGTGTCCTTTCATGGAAAAATGCATCATACCCTCTTTTGTCTTCACATGGTGACTCTTGAAATTCCTTAATATAACTCTTCATGAGAAAATGCATCCCATTCCTCTTTTGTCTTTACCCTATGACTCTTTGACTTCTCCATGGGCCCTCTTTTGACTTATATGCAACTAAAAATATATTTGTTAATATTGAATAATTATTAACACACATTAGCCAATATATGAATATTAAAAACACCATTAAATGGAATGGGGCCTTTATCACCAATATTAGACCTTTGACATCAATGATAATATTTTCAATAGAGGAGGTAAATCGCCCAAGCCCAAGAAGAGGCCAAATGAGGGCATCGTAGGATGGATTACAAAGGTTGTTAGTTAAACATTAGTTAGTAAATTCATGAAAATGCATTAAAAACTAAATAAACAAAGACAACCTATTAATGTGGGGTTTGCTAACAATAATTAAGAATAAATTAAAAGAAAGAAATACTAGTTACCTTCCCAAATTAATTCCACCACCCAAGTATGACTCCAAGCATATTCTCCCCTTGATTTAATGCTCTTGTCTTTGTCAATAATGGCTACTTTGCTTCTCTATTACCTCAAGAACACTATGCATAACCTAGGCTCAATAGAATAAATCTATAATCTATCCTATCAAATGAAGCTTACAAATATTGCGTAATGATCAACATAAAAGGATGTGGAGACAATTCTGCATTATAGGTTTACAATAATTTAGCTTAAGAAATGGTGTTTTATGCCGTTCTATTTATAGCTTTTAGAAATGGTCTAAGATCAATCAACCATGACCATCCATCTCAAGATTGAGATGTCTGGCCACAGATTAATATAATATTTGGAATTAAATCCATAAATAGCCTCATAATGATTTGGGAGGAAGGGGCATTAATTAGGCATGGGTTCCCATAATTAAAATATTTTATGCATTTATGGCTTATCGATGCCACCCCATAGATGATGTCACTAGGTGATGCAATTATTGAGAATCTATTTCTAATATTGAAATAATCAATAACCTCCATGGAAAATCCGCTTAAGCTCTTGATTTGAATTAATTAGCCTTAAACAAAATTAATCAATATTTATGCAATTCTTTATAAATTAGCCCTCAATTAATCAAAATGGTTAGAAAGTCATATTACTGGGTTATAGTTTGACTTCAAAAGAATTGGAAGGTGATATTAGATGCATTGAAACCATTATCCCATTTAGGATGTTGTCAACACAAAATAACAAAGGTATGTGATGTGTACTAATGAATTAGAAGAAAAGAATGATCTAGAACACAAAAAAGCAAAATCATCATTTTGAATTGAAATGGATTGATCAAAGTTAGAAATCACATAAAATGCATTTCCCCATTTAGGGATACATTGGCCTAAATTGGAACTTGTATATGATAAGTTTAAACTATTTAGCACATTTTTAGTGTTTTTGACCTAAATTTGGCATTTTAGTACAATTCAAGTAAGATTAACAATTTCAACACAAATGGTGTTAGGAATTAGATGTCTACACTTTACCCCTATTTGAGAAGGCTTAATGATACATTCAAGTGAAGTAACATATTCTCAAAGAAAAGATTTTTCAAGAAGAAATGGAAATGACCCATGATGCCCCCTTGAGAGGACATATTAGGATGAAAGAGAATGATGGACCCTTAAAAAGAAAGGCACAAGTGAGAGATAAGCCATGGAATAGATCAAATCTAGATGAGATAATGCTTGCACATATTGATTCCATGAATGATAAAATGTGATTATAGTGACAATGGACCCCAAATATGGAGGAGAATGGGAAGAATTCAATCCAAACATGTAAGGGACACACTTTAAATGCCCCCAATTTAAGAGCACAATATGTATGATTATGACATTGATCAATCTCGAGACAAGTTGCACACTAAAATATTTCCATCATGGGAAAAAGTGTAAAGAGCTTGGAATTAGAGGAAAAGGACAATATGGTCTCCAAAGAGATGATAATAAGAAGTGCCTTAGTTGAGAAGATTTGATTGTGAGAAAATTGTTTTACCCCAGTAAGGCTAATTTTGATTATTAATAAATAATAAATCATGGTTTTCCCTTGTAGGGCTGATGTAGATTTGTTAACCAATTTAAATTTTGTGCCCCAGCATGGGCAAACTAGTAAGCAATTAGCTCAAGGATATAACCTAATACATATATTAAAGATGAGTAGGTGTAAATAGAGATGTGATGGTACAATGCCTTAGAAAAAGCCAAAAAAACCAAGTACACATGAATGCACAAAGTGATGAAATAGATGAAAATAAGAATGAAAGGTCATCGAGCTAACCCAAGATACATCATGTATCTAAGCACTACCTACGTATTCCAAATAGACCTCAATCCATATAGTTTACCCAATATTGGGAAAGAATGGAATGAGGGATGATCAAAACTAACCAAATATTGATTAGACTCATGATGTATGTGAAGAGATGCATGTCTAAGCATTGAGTTAGGTGTTAAACCTATTGAGCCTAGTTTATGCATAGAGATTTTTAGATCTATTCATCAGAGCTATGTTGACGTTAAGATTTGAGTCTAGATCATAGAGTGTTTGTTATTTCAAGAGAAATTAGCCATAATAAGTATGAATAAGTCATAATGAAATTTCATTTCAATTATATGGATCTAGTTCAAATGTGAATATTTATAACTAAGGATAATGGTAAAGAAATGACTAAGACTAGAGTTATAACTATTTACATTTAAACAAAAAATCAAAGATAAACATAAATAATCCCAACTTAAAATCAAGATATGAACAATCAAGACTTAAGTAGGAACAAAAATGTTATAAAATGAAAATCAAGAATATCTTAACAACATAAGATCAAGATATAAATAATCAAGATCTATGTGCATCATCAAGATGCTCTTGAAAATAAAAGTAAAGATAAAAAAACATACAAGGAAACACAAGACCAAGGTGAGATAAGAAGTAATAAAAAAGATAAAAGGAGAAAAAATAAATGAAGAGGTAAGAAAGCATTAAAAAACACCAGAAAAAACAACACACCAATAAAACTCAAATAAACACACACAAACAAAAACTAGGTTAGTGCATTTTAAAAATAGTTGTTTGTGCACATGTATTAGAGGCATTACTATCCACCACAGCCTAATAAGAACAAGGACATAAGATTTGTTCCCTAATTAAAGAGAAACAATGGTAGAAGAAATGGGGAAAGAGAATAAAAGGAAGGGATTAAACAAGCTGAATCCAAATGTACAAGACAAGTGGATGTTACTTATATAGTTCCATGGATGCATGTTCCAACATGAACTTTAGGATAAATGTAGTTCTCCCAGTAAGTAGGAGAGAAGAAAAAGATGATGATTAGAAACATATGATTAATGTTATAGAATAAAAGGGAAGACTTTAAAATCAATGAGACAAAAGATAATGGTTTTGTAATTGACAAGTTTGTGAGATGAAGAAGAATGATCTTGCAAAACAAAAAGTGCATGGGACCAAATGAATTGCACATCAAAAAGTTAGTAGGATAAAATGATTTAAAAATGATAAGAGCATGAGGATCAAAATGTACAAAATCATAAGATAAATGTTATTATTCTTTTGTGGATCATTTTGTAATGTTTTTGGTGTTTTTGGGATAAAATATGTACAATGGGGAAACAACTAACTAGGAGATGCTCATCCAATATTAGAGGTTCCAATAAATACCTAAGCCAGCTTCAACAATAACTAAAGCCAATTATAATGTCACATGCTCATAAATCAATGAGAGAAAGGATCTTCAAAAGATAATTATGTTAACCACATAACAACAAATGTAACATAGAATAGTGTGCAATGCAAAATCAATTCGAAGAACCATACGAGAAGCAAAGATCCTGAGCTAAAAAGGTGTTCTTATTCACTTATTTGTAGAAGAAGATACAAAATAATATCTTGTCTAAACTAATTTGTAGAATTAGCATTTAAGCTTTTTATAATGTTGATGAGATATAATCAGGATCATAATTGGTTGAGGGAAAAATGTTTTTAGGTTACAAAAAGTCCAACACAACAAAAAATGTGGTTCTCAAAGAGAATTATCCAAAGAATAGGGTCCAACAAATGAAAGGTTGAGAATGGGATAAAGAATGAGGTTCTCAAGGAGAACAGTCCAAAGAATATGGTTCTGAAAGATAATGGCACGGGGTTGGATAAAATGTGTTCAGAGTACCAATGGTCCAAAAGATTTCACTATCAAGAATCATGAAAGTAATAAGGCTCCTATGAGAGCAGTCCAAGGTAAGATAAAATTTATTCAAAACAAGATACCCCCAAGTAAGGGGTCTTATATGTAATGGTTAGAAGTTGTTCATGCATAAAACAAAAGGTGCATGATATTCATGGGCTCTAAAAGTTCTTCACCATCAGGTTTAGCTAGTTGATATACCCCTGATCCATAGTTTTTTGTTATAACAAATGGTCCCAACCAATTAGGTTGAAACTTAAATTTTTTATTATGTTCAATGTTTTTGTTCTTTTGATTCTCTTTCAAGACCAAATCAACAATATCAAACTCCCAAGGGAGAATGAGCTTACTTTAACTTCTCCACAATTTGTTCTAGTAGGCCTACAAGTTTTCTAAGGTAGCCAAATGGTTGCCATTAAGAAGTTCTAGTTCTTGCAGTCTTGAGACTATGTAGTCCTCATCATCTTCAATATTATTTAGTTATATAGGCAATTATGTTAGCTCAATCTCAATTGGTATAATAGCTTTAGTTCCATAGACAAGGGAGTATGGAGTGGATCCTATTGGGGTTCGATGACTAGTGCTATAAGCCCAAAGGGTAGGAAAGATTTCCAAGTGTTGATTATGGCTAGCATCATTGGTAATCTTCTTTAAAATGGTTAGAATAGTTTTGTTTGATGCTTTAGCTTATCTTTTGACTTACAATTTATATGGAGTTTATTTATTATGCTTCATCTTCAATTTTGCACAAAGATATTTTATATCCTTGTTTACAAAGGATCTACCATTATCATATATAAGGTGATCTAGGATTCCATAGATGATATGGTAATGGATGAATTTGTCTATTTGCTTCTTGATGACATAAGTGAGAGGAATGGCCTCAATCCAATTAGTAAAATACTCAATAGTAAACAAAATATGCATATGGCCATCTAAAGATGTTGGGTTTATTTTCTTGATGAGATCAAGGCCCCATGTTGAGAATGACAATGGTGTTGTGATCAGCTGTAATGATAAAGAAGGAGCGTGTATCAAATTTCCATGTTGTTGATAAGGAACACAATTTATTACATAATTGCAAGCATTAATCTCCATTTTTGGCCAATAATATCTTATTTTGAGGAGCTTCTTTACTAAGACTACATCATTGGTGTGGGCCCCACACATTCCTTCATGAACCTCCCTCAGTGCTAGCTTGGATTCTCCCAAAGATTGACAATAAAAAAGCATTCCATCATAGCCTTTGCAATAAAGCATGTTTTTAAGGAGGGTATAATGTGATAAATGGTGATGGAATAGTTTTTTTTATTATTGGATAGGTTGGCTGGGAAAACATGATCATGGAATTAGTTATAAAAATCTTAGAACCACGGTAATTCAGGAGGGGGATTGGGACCAATAATGGTGCATACCCTTTCTGAATCTAATATAATATGTGTATGCTAAAGAAGGTTTTCAACTAGAAATTGATACTCTTTAGCACCATCATCAATCTATATCATGGAACCAATTATTGCCATTGCATCAGCTGATCTATTGTTGGCCCTCATAATTTGTTCAAACTATAGAGATTTAAAATGACCTTTGAGATTATCAACAATTTACTTGTAAGGAACAAACTTGTCATCTCTTGTTTGATACTAATTAGTGGTCTGATTGATGATTAATTGGGAATCACCATAAAATTTTAAACTCTAAATATCCCACTATATAGCAAGGCAAAGCCCTGTAATCAATGCCTCATACTCGGCCATATTATTTATATAATAAAATTGTATATGAAATGCTTTGGCAATCAGACCCCCCCTGGGGTGTAATCAATAATATGCTAGCTCTAGATTCATAGGATGTAAAGGATCCATAAAAATATAGCTTACATTATTTAGGTTCCTATGATGCTTATTCTATTTCCATAATAGAATCATCTGGAAAGTCAAATTTTAATGGTTGAGTATTTTTGATAGGGGCATCTACAAGTTGATTAGCAATAACCCACCCCTTGATTGCTTTTTTCTTATGATATTAATTTCAAATTCTTAGTATCATAACCCATTTAGCCCTGCTTCCTTGAAAAGTTGCTTTGCACAATAATAATTTGAGAGGGTCTACCTTGGCGATGACAATAGTTTTATTTTTTAGCATATAATGTTATAATTTTTGGGTAATAAAAACCATAGCTAAACACACTTTCTCAATAGGTGTATAATTATGTTCATAAGCCACTAGAGTATGACTCAAATAATATACTACATGTTCTTTACCATGATCATCATGTTGGGCCAAAATTGCACTAATTTCATGCTTTGTTACTGATATGTAAAGTAGTGGTCATCCAAGTGTTGAAAGTCTCAAATATGGTGAATTGGCCAAATATGTATTGAGTTTCATAAATGCTATTTGACAATCTTCATCCCATTGAATTATGACCCCTTTTTTCAAGTTATGGGTAAATGGGTGGCACTTATCTACCAATTGAGAAGTGAACTTACATATAGATTAGATCTTTCCTTGCAGACTTCACAGTTGTTTAAGATTATTTTGTGAAGGCATTTCCACAATGGCCTTGACCTTGGCAAGGTGAAATTCAATCCCTCTTTGTGATACAATAAATCTTAGAAATTTTCCTAAAGTGACACCAAAGACACACTTCTTATGATTTAGGCTGACTTTATATTCATGAAGCCTCTCAAAGATTCTTTGTAGAATGTTAGGATGTCTAGCTTTTGTTCTTGATTTTGCTAGTATATAATCAACATATTCCTCAACAATATCATGAATCATGTCATGAAAGATGATAGTCATGGCATACTGATATGTATCTCCAAGATTGGTAACATAATGTTCCCCATAGAGTGGTGAACATAGTCTTTTGTTGATCTTCTTGAGATATCTTGATTTGGTTATATCTAAAAAATCCATCCATTAAGGACAACATCTCATACCTAGTAGTCAAGTCAACAATCATGTTGATGTTAGGCAGAGGAAAATCATCTTTGGGGCATTTTTTTTTATATCTCTAAAATCAGTATAAATACATATACCCAGGGTCTTTTTACTCACTAGGACTATGTTGGAAATCCATTCAAAGTAATCTAGTGGCCTAATGAAACCTGCTCCTAATAACTTTTCTAATTCTACTTTAACCAATAGGGTGATGCGTGGATACATCTTCCTCAATTTTTTTTTGATTGGTTTAACATCAGGATGGACAACAAGGTGATGCAAAACCAAGTCTGGGTCTACGCCTATCATGTCAAAGTATGCCCATGTAAAGATGTCAATATAATCCCTTAGGAGGAATATAATTTATTCATGTTCTGCTTTAGTAAGGGAAGCTCTAAGATAAATAATTTTGGGGTCCTCATAGGTTTCCAGGATCACTTTTGTTGGTTTTCCATAAGGAGTGGGGATCCATCTTTTATAATTATATGTAAGGTATGATCATGATCATCTTCTTCTACTACATCTTCTTACTATTCCTCCCTAAGTTCTTGATAGTGTGACGAATTAGAGTCTAGCATCTCAAGTAAGGGCCAAGTAACAAAAACATATGGAAACTCAAGAGTGAGACTCAAATAGTTGTTGTTCTTACGAGATTCTTTTACTGGCTATAAAACTTGGGATAGATGGACCTTCTACATCCTGAAGAGATGAGTAAAATTTCTCACATGAGAGTGCTTGAAATAGGCTTTCACTCAAAGGCTTCTCTTTTTTTATACTTTTTCCATGATCAATGAGTGCCTTAAAGAGGTTTTCACCTGAACATATTGATGTTTCATTTTTATTGTGACCAAGAAAGTTTTCCTACTCTCCAAATTAGGCAGAAGGATCTAATGAAAAATCAAAGCCTTGTTTGTGATCGCCAATGGAAAATCCATCTTATAGGCCTATGTATTCTACAATTGATTCTTCATTTTAAAACTCATCAAGCTGTATGACCAAATTTCACTAGTCCCAATCAATGAATTTAGGATGGCAAAGGCATAGGAACAATGAGGGTTTGCTTCAGGATAGGAAGCTCTAATGATAAAAATATGGTGTTTTACTTTAGAAAGGGAAACACCACTAGAATAGGTTCTTGCTTTAGGATGGGAAATTCTAATAGTGGGATAGGTTCATGTTTTAGGATGAGAAGGTCTGATAATTAAGGTTAGAATGGTATTAGAATCAAATAGGTCCATGCCAATAAGCTCATATAAAAGGCTATAATGGGACACTATGTCACTACCAGGAGTCTCATCATTAGTCAATTCAAAAGAATCACTATCAAAAGTTATGAGGATACCCCTAAGTGGTATAAATCTAAGACCATGATTCAAATTAGGTACTCCATATGATAAGGGTTATAGAATTCCTTGTGCTCATTGGTAAAGGCCTTTTCCTATATAATCAAGATGATCTATGATCTAATTAAGGATTGGATAGTTTATATTCTGAAAGTAATCAACAAGACCTTTAGAAAATAACCAGTCTCCCTTAGTAAAAGCCTCTCAATCTTTCTTTGACATAATAGTAGGCACAAAAACCATAGGTGTTTTTTGTTATTTCTTCTTCATTTACCAATCATGTTAGGTCTATTATGATTCTTTGAAGTTTTAGGCTTACTAAATGTTTTTAGAGTTTTAGGTAACTTTACAACATGTAAGGCATCCTTAATACTGTACATGGAAATGCCCACATCTTTAATAACAATTTGATTCATAAGAGTTGAAATAAATGGATCAATTGAAGTGGAAGCAAGATCACTAGGTTTGATATAATTAGATGAAGGTAGATGTGAAACTATAACCTTATTCTTCTTCATAATGAATTCATAACCTAGAAAATAGTTATAATTATAGAACTAAGCCTCAATATGTTTGCAATAATCGTAATTCTATTGATCAGCAAGAATAGTAACCTCGATCCCATCATGGGGAAACTTAAGGTACTAATGCAGGGTGGAAGGAATATCCTGTACTTCATAGATCCAAGGATTCCTAAGAAGTATCTTGTAAGGTAATTCAATGTCCATAATATGAAGCAATGTTTGGTGCAAAATGGACCCAACTATGATTGACAACTAAATAGTACCAACAAACTCCCTTTCGGCATTATCATCAGCCTTGATGGTGATTTTTATCTGGCTAAATGTCTTTTGTAGTATAGCCTAATCTTTACACTAACTTAAGAGATATGATGTTCATCTCTGAACCATTATTTATAAGAAATCACTTGATCTTATGATTTTCAATTATTACTTCAATGTAAAATGGGTTATTATGGTTCATTCCAAGTGTAGACATGTATTTTTGATCAAATGTTACTTGATGAAATGAAGACAAATGTCCCACAAGGTTATAAAATTGTTCAAGATTTATATCATTGGGAATAGTGGATTTTTGCAAAAGATTTTCTAGGATAGTTATATGGACTTCATATTCTACAAGAGATCTAAAATGGAAATCTGTGTAGGGATTTTGCTCAATTGGTCTAATAGACTATACAACTTTTCTAAATTGGGATGAGATGACTTAGCTTTGGCTAAGATAGTAGTTGGCCTTAGATATATTGGCATAATGTTCACATTAGGTTTTATGGAAGAAGTAAGCAAAGGGCCTTAGAGAGTAACTCTTAAGTGTATAATTATGACTAGGTAACCTAGAGGTGGTGGGGAGCCAATATAATCATAAGATGAAGGCAAAGGGCCTTGGAGGATGACTCATGGGTGTCTATTTGCATTGTTGTAATTTCAAGTTAAAAATGACCATTATATTTATAAGAAGGGAATTGTTCATAAATATTAACTCGTGTAAATAGAATTATAATAGAATTGTGTGAACTCGACATGGTATTACTAGAGAGAGAGGGTGTTGACCCTATAATGATGGGTCATGTACTATAAAGAGCATGAGATGGTTCATATGGTTTGAAAGTAATAGTGGCAATGTGGGTTGTATAAATACATCCCATGATGTTTTTATAATCATAAGGCATGTTGTTATAACCCAAATTTTTAATATGGGTATTATGATCATGATTATGCTCATGTTGATTATGATTTTGACCCTGATTTAGGTTTTGATTCTGACTCTATCCTTAGTTTTGGTTGTTCTTTGGTGGCAGTTGATTATATCGAGGAAAGGAGTCCTTGTAGATTCCAATATCTTGATTTGTATTCTCATAAGGGGCCAATTTAATCTCAACTTCACCACTCTCAATGAGATCTTTAATAATGTGTCATAATTAGATGTAATGATAATCACCATGACCAATAACATGATGAAAGTTTCACCATTCATTCTCTTTGTACCAATCTGGTTTTGATTGATCTTGAGGAAATGGCCTTAGTATTGGACACATAATCAGGTTAGCTGTTACAATCTTTTAGAACACTATTTTGATAAATTCTCCTAATTTGCTAAAGACCCTAAAACTGTCATGGTTTTCTCTTCATGGAGGCTATCTCTACAAATTAGGTGATGGATTACGAGAAGCTAATTATACATTTGGGGCTGGTAGATCTTGCACCATTTGTAAATATCTTGTTTTAGTCACCCCCTTTCTAACAATGTTTTTATTCTCGTTAAAGCCTTTAGGCTTATCTTGTGAAACTATCTGACTAGAAGATGGGGTCTGATTTGATGTTTGACTCTATGCAAAAATATTAATAAGGCTCTTGGAAATTATCCTTATTCATTTTTACACCCTTATATATGATCTCCTTAAAAGTGTTTATGCAAGCAAATTATATATTGCACACCACCTCAAGATGTAGGTTCTATGCAAAAATATCTACCAACTATTTATCTAGCAAGTTATGTTGAAAGTGACCCGCTAATGCTCTCCATCTCATTATTTGAATTTTCATAAGTCAATAATGGTAAATTCATGCTCTATATTTTATGAGAAATGGTTGAAAAACTTTTTAGATAAGTCATTCCAATCCATAATTGATCCTTTGGGAAACTTAAGTAGCCAATCTAAATCTTATCCTGCTAAACGTCATAGAAAAAATTGAAGAACATGGTACTATAAACAACCTGTTGGTATAATATGAAAAATGCCTATATATGTTCACATGGGTCATCCTTTTCTTTGTATTTATGAAATTTGGGTTCCTCAAAATGAGGCAAAAAGGGGACTTTGAGAATGATTAAATCAAATGGATATGGACATATCTTGTCAAATTTGTACTTTTTGATCCTATTTCTAGTCTTTAAACATGACACAATCTCCTTCATGGAGTTTCAGTCTTGCATGTTTGGTGTATTGAAGGGTGAAACATAGTTGTTTTAGGGTGGAATGTGCCCATGTTATTGTTGTTGGGGTGGAATGTGCCCTTGGATTTTCTATTGGGGTGGAATGTGCCCCTATTGTTGCATGGATTTATGAGGGATGTACACCCTATTTTTCATGATTTGGTTTTGAGTTACTCCTAGAGTTGATTAAATAGCTTGTTGATTCTTTAGAATCTATTGCCTTGACCTATATGTTCTTTATTAATTTTGAGGATTCCTTGGTCTATTTACCAATTTTTGCATTGGTTGAGATAAACTAGCAAAATTGTCTTAAGGGATCTCCTCAATTTGAATCGAATGTTTAGATCTCTGATTTTACAATGTGATGAGTGGTTCTTGATGATTAAATAATGTGTGTTCTGTATCTATCAAAACATTTTACACAACCTCTTGTGTCTTGTTCTATTCTTTTGAGACACCTTAATCAATTGTTGAGTTCTCAATTGATGTTTTTTGCATGGGCTTAATCGCATTTCCTTGTTCCTTAGAAGCATCATTGTGGACTAAAGTAATAACTAGAGATTTGGTTAAGTTTGCAATAAGCTAATTGGTATATCATTGACTTATTTCATTAATCTTCTTGATAATATCTTGATCATTTGGTTTTAACTCTATAAGTATTTCCTTACCCTTATTAGAGGAACAAGGTATGTTTGATTGTGCAATGTTTTGGAAAACCTAATCCAATTGTTGTTCTCTATGTTTGATTGTGCAATGTTTTGGAAAACCTACTCTCATTGTTGTTCTCCTTCCCTAAGGTGTGAAATTGCTCCATAGAAAAATCCAAGGGTAGTCTAGCACTAGATTATATCAACCTAAGGAGTGATTCATCTTGGTTCTATTGATATTTAGTATAATCCCCCTCAAATCCTATAGTTGGAGGAATGTCTTCAAAGATAACAGAATTGTCTTGACCATCATAAAAATGTTCATCCTCATAACTAGGGCTATAAGGGACTCCACTATGAGTGAACCTTTGAGTCATGTCTAGAAAGGGTTGCTATATACATTTGACTAGATTCAGATCAATGTTTTGTAAATGTTTAAATAAGGTATGGATTTTTATCTTTCTTCCAAAAAAATGACTAAGGCACCAAAGATATTATAAAAGGAGGGTGGCTTGGAACCACACACAATCAGAAGAATGTGTTCACAAATTTACTCAACCTTGGGTAGGGTTGAAATCATATAAATTAGAAGATGATATGATAACTCAAAAATCAAAGGTGAAAACTAGTACACCAAAGCCTAGATTTTTGTGACAAGTTCCTATTAGAAAACTAGAAGAAATCCCTTTGGATTAGGAAAGAGACAATGCAAACCAAGAAACTTATGATTTAAAAACATACAACAATTCCAAAGTATAAAAACTAAAACCAAACAGGCAACACAACACCACCACATGGTAATAGGAATGGTAGTATAAAATATGTTTTAGGACTCAAAGTATGAGTGATACAAAAGATAACTTGAGTCCACGAATGATGACAATGAGATAATGAGTCTATAAATAACCCTCAATTCAAATTAGAAATAAAACCCAAGTTCCCTCAAATTAAGTATAAATGGCAAGTCCAATTAACACATCAACCTTATGAACTTAGAAAAGTGAAATTTCAAATTTGAACTGTAAATGAAGGACTTAAAAAAAATTGGAAATTGGTCTAGACTCAAATGGGCAGCATAACTTCACCAATTAGATGATATGACATAATGTTTAAGATGACAAATTTGATCAAGGAAAATATTTATTTTCACTTGGACAGTGCAATGCCTCCTTCAAAAAATTGTGGACAATGTGTTTGGTTATGATCTTTGTTTAACAAGAAAGTTTTGACTCAAATCAAGACCAAGTAATCTAAGACCAAAAAGATAAATACAACTAAGTAATCATTTTAAGCCCTAAACTGACAATGTTTCATGATATTGATTAAGTCTATCTTTATACATGCACTTGAGAGGAAATTAAGTGTTCATCCAAAGTAAAAGTGCATTATATAGTAGGGTTTTTATACCCCCCATTCTCTCGAGTGACAATACAATGACATGGATATTGGGGCACACCTCGCATCAACTATATTTTCATGGTAAAATGTAGGATGGATTACAAAGGTTGTTAGTCAAGCATTAGTCAATAAATCTATGAAAATGCATAAATAACTAAACAAACAAAGCTAACCTATTCATGCGGGGTTTTTTAATGATAATGAAAAACAAATTAAAATAAATCAATATTATCCACCTTCCCAAATTGATTCTACCACCCAAGAGCCACTCCAAGTGTGTTCTCCCCTTGATCTAATGTTCTTGTCTTTGTCAACAGTCTACTTTGCTTCTCCATTGCCTCAAGAACACTATGCATAACCTAGGCTAAATAAAAGAAATCTCTAATCTAGCCTATCAAATGAAGCTTGAAAATAAATCATAATGATCAACACAAAAGGATGTGGAGACAATTTTGCATTATAAGTTTACAATAATTTAGCTTAAGAAATGGTGTTCTATGACCTTCTATTTATATATTTTGGAAATTGTCTAAGATCAACCATGACCATCCATCTCAAGATTGAGATGTGTGGCAATGGATCAATCTAATATTTAGAATTAAATCCATAAATAGCCTCATAATGATTTGGGAGGAAGGTGCATTAATTAGGCATGGGTGCCCATAATTTAGATATTTAATGCATTTATGGCTTATGGATGCCACCCCATAGATGATGTCACTAGGTGATGTAGATATTGGGAATCAATTTTTAATATTGAAATAATCAATAACCTCCACAAAAAATCCACTTAAGCTCTTGATTTAAATTAATTAGCCTTAAACAAGATTAATCAATATTTGTGCAATTCTTTGGAAATTAGCCCTCAATTAATAAAAATGGTCAAAAAGTCATATTACTAGGTTATAATTTTACTCAGAAAGAATTAGAAGGTGATTTTAGATGTGTTGGAACTGGTATTCCATTTAATATGTTGCCAATACAAAATAACAAAGGTATGTGACATGTACTAATGAATTAGAAGAAAAGAATGATCTAGAGCACAAAAAGGTTAAATCATCATTTTGACCCAAAATGAATTGATCAAAGTTAGGAATCACATAAAATGCATTACCCCATTTGGGGATACATTGGCGTAAATTGACACTTGTATATGATAAGTTCAAACTATTTAGTATGTTTTTAGTGATTTTGACCTAAATTGGGCACTTTAGTATGATTCGATTAAAATTGACAATTTCAACACAAATGGTGTTAGGAATTGGATGTCTACAAGCATGTGGAGTGAGTTCTAGGAGCCCTAGGGATTCTCATGGCATCACATCCTTGGACACAAATTGCATGGGAAAACCCATAGCCTAGACCACTAGAAATCCATGGGATCCATCACCTAGACCACTATAAAGTCGTGGGTTTTCCCAAAAAACTATGGCCAAAGCTAGATAGGGCCCAAAATAGGCTTGAAATGTTTAAAAAGGGGAGAGGAAAAAAAGTTGGATTTTTTAATGCACTTTTAAACCTAATTACCCACATAGCTAATCCATTATCATGTTACTTTGTCTTATATACATGAAGAGGATTCAGAGTGTGAGAGGTGAGAGATGCATTTTAGCTAGTAGATCCACCACTATGCCCTTAACCTTTGGTGTGTCTAGGGATGTGTGTGGCTAAATTGTGACTTACATACCTCTTTTATATTCTTGTTACATTTCTCTATGCTCTTAGTTAGGTCATCCTATGGAAAAACCATGGCTAAGTAGACTATATATAAGAGGTAGTGGTTAGTCTTTGATCATCATATTAAGTATTCTGCTTGTATTGCATTGTTGTGGAGGTGCCCCCTCGAAGTGACTCTGTTATATTATCTAGTATTCTACTCTACTATTAATTATTATTGTGTGATCTTTTATCTTTACCTTTTTTATGCGATATATAATTATTTTGTGTGAAAATCCAAGTAATTTCATTAAAAGTGGTATCATAACTTTGATTTGGGCAAGTTTCTTACAGTATTTTTTTTAGATTTGGTGAGAAGTGGCTTTTGTGAGTAGAAGGAATTTAAAAACATAACTTATAATCAAGGAAGAATTAACTTTTTCTATCAGTGTGGTATTGTTCAAAATATTTTTTTGAAAAATAAAATATTAAAAAAAAAGTCTGGAAAAAAATTCCCTTTGCACATTTATAGTCATTGGATTCATCTCGACGAGTCGATCGCAACAATATATTATACCATTACACTTTTTTGGTGTTGAAAACTTTCACCCTAGTGTACAAAATCAATCATTGGATTCATTTTGGCGAGGTGATCGTAATGGTACCATCTCTTGGTACACTTTTTTTGGGGTGAAAACCCTCCTATGGTTTGTGTATGGTGGGTCCTACTACTCAAGGAAAAAAGGTGGGAAAGATAATCCTAAGACTCTTAGGGATGAAATGGAATATGGAACTTCAAATCTGATGCTTTCTTAACTTTAGGCTGACATAAAGGGATTGGTATAATAAGATGAATTTGTTACAGTTCAAACTGATATTTTAGGGATTCATAAAGAGATTAATGGGGTGAAAACTTAGTTGCATCATATCACTACATAATTGGTTTCCATTTCATCTCAATTATAGGCAAACAACCCTCCACTTCATCCTTTAGGTCCTCCTCCTCTCAAAACTAACAACTTTAAATCTGGTGTAAAACTGATGTTGCCAAAAGTGGACATGCATAAGTTTGATGGTAAGGATCCTCTCACTTGGATTACTCAAATTGAGAATTTATTTGATCCACACCAAACTCCTAGTTCTCAGAAGGTGATAGTGGCATCATTGTATCCAAAACTTGAGCAGTTCATTTGGTATCATTGGTTGTGTGCTCAAAATAAAAATAATGGTGATCCTATTACATGGTCTATTTTCACTGATTAATTGTTGACTCATTATCAGAATAATGTCTCTAATAACTAATTTAACTAATTATCCAAAATACATCAAACAAGAACTGTGAAAGATTATATTCATTAATTTTATAATCTATCCTTATAGGTGGAAGACATCACTAATGTAAATTTGACAGATCTTTTTTTGGGTGGACTCAAAGATAGCATCCAATTGGAGGTTCAGATGTTTAATCCATCATCTATATCTAAAGCTATCCCAAGGGCATGCATGGCAGAATAAAAAGATATGGTCAAATGGAAAACTTTCACTACTAGTCATGATTGCACCTTTCTAGCACCATCATTTCCTCAACCCACTAGATTGACACCTCAACAAATTGAGGATAAGTGAGTTAAAGGGTTATGTTATGGTTTCAATATCAAATGGGGCAAAGGACATCATTATGTTGAAAAGAAGTTGTTTTACATCAAAGGTGCCAATGAGGATGCAGATGATGAGGAGGCAATTGATGAGGATGTAGAAGGACTTAAGGAAGAATCTGAAGACTCTTGGCCTACTATTTCCTATCATGACTTTTTAGGTATTATTACTTACCAAAAAATTAAGGTGGCGAGTTTCTTTAAGAAATAGAAGCTCACTATATTGATTGATTATAGGGGTACACACAACTTGATCAACAGTAAGTTGGCTACTTATTTGAACTATTTGATTTATCCCACTCCATAATTTTAGGTCATGATTACAGATGGTGGTACTATCAACTATTCAAGAAAATGCCATAGTATTAAGTTGATCATGGGAGATTGCCTGTTAGATTCTCTTATGTTTGTTATTCTCATGGGTGGAGCCAATATTGTTTTGGGAGTATAGTGGCTCACCACTTTGGGAAATATTGAGATGAATTTCTAGGAATGATTCATGAACTTTCATTATAAGGTAAGGACATTTAAGAGTAGGGGATTAAAGGCTAAATCTCCATAACTTATTAGCTCCCATAAAAAGACTAAGATTCTCTAAAATGGTGTTGAATTATTTGTGGCTCCTTTGTTTTGCATTGAAGTCCAACTAACTCATCCATCTACACCTCTGGATCTATAATAAGTGATTGATGCCCATTATGTTATTTTTGGTGACATGCCAAAAGGAATTCCACCCAACCACATGCACGATCATGCCATCAAAAATATTCCTAGTATTACACCACCCAACATTATGCCATACAGGTATCCCTATGCCCAAAAAAGTGAAATTGAAAAGATGGTACAAAGATGTTGGATGCATGAATCATTTGCCATAACCAAAGCAAATATTCTTCACCAGTTGTCATGGTGAGAAATAAAGATGACACTTAGAGGATGTGCCCTAACTATAAAGAGAATAACAAGTACACTATCAAAGATAAGTTTCCTATTCCTATCATTGATGATTTTCTATATGAATTGAATGGTGCTCTTTATTTTACCAAGTTAGATCTACATTCCGGGTATCATAAAATCTAGATCCGTGATGAAGACACACCCAAACTAGCTTTTAGTACTCATGAGGGCCATTATGAGTTTATGGTTATGCCTTTTGGTCTAACAAATGCACCAAACACCTTTCAGAGTTTGATGAATACTATTTTTAGGCCATTTTTGAGGATATTTATTTTGGTTTTTTTTTATGATATCCTCATTTATAGTAAAGATTAGGAAGACCATTTACAACATGTGAAATAGGTACTCTTAATTATAGAACAACATCAATTATATGCTAAACCTTCCAAATGTACTTTTGGATCTTGTGAGGTTGAGTATTTGGGTCATATGGTTTCACATGAAGGAGTCAAGTGGATCCTAAAAAAATCCAAGTAATGCTGAACTGGTCAATTCCTAGGACACTCAAGCAACTAAGGGGATTTCTGGGGCTAACTGGTTACTATCATAGGTTTTTCAAAAATTATAATAAAATTGCAGCCCTACTCACTTCTTTGTTGAAGAAAGACTCCTTCCAATAGAATGATACAACTACCACAGCTTTTGAACAATTGAAACTGGCTATGTGCACCACTCTAGTGTTGACCATTCCTAAATTTTTAAAATATTATTGTGGTTTAATGCGATTTATTTGGATATGGTATGGGTGTTGTTCTCATGCAAGAAGACATACCACTTGCATTTGAAAGTATCCAACTGAAGAGTAAAAATTGGCTCAAGCCCACCTATGAGAAGGAAATGATGGCCATTCTACATGTAGTCAAACAATGGAGACCTTATTTTATGGGTCATAACTTTCAGGTAAAGATTGATCATGATAATCTCAAATATTTTTTGAAACAATGGTTGTCATTAGAAGAACAATAAAAATGGGTAACTAAGATGTTAGGATATGATGTTGAAGTAGTCTACAAGGAAGGCAAGAAAAATGTGGTTGTAGATGCACTATCTAGGATGGATTAATTAGTTGAGGCATTTCTATATGCCATGACCATTTGACAGGTAGATTGGTTAGAAGAAGCAAGATTAAATGGAAAAATTATAGTGCTACCCATGATTTGATTTATAATCTTTAGCAAGGTTTGGGTGGATTTGAAAAATTCACATGGAAGGGTAATGCATTATGGTATAAAGATAGATTATACCTATATAAGGATCCTCTTCTGAAACAAAAAATCCTTTAGAAACTTTTTCAACTCCACTTGGGGATCATTCAAGGTTTTTGAAAACCTATCATAGAATCAAGCAAGATTTGTTTTGGGAAGGACTCAAGGAGGATGTCCAAAAATATGTGGTTGAATGTATGATCTGTCAACAAAATAAAGTGAAACCATAAAAACCACAGGTCTTTTATAGCCTTTATCCATCTCAGGCCAGGATTTGGAAGAGGTGTCTATGGATTTCATTATAGGGTTACTAAGATATGATGGTAAAATTTTTATCATGGTTGTTATGGATCATCTCAGTAAGTATGCTCATTTTTTTCTTTATCATAGCCCTTTGTTGCTAGTACAGTAGCTTCTGCTTTTCTCAATATAGTTCAAACTACATGGTACTCCTAAGATCATTATTAGTGATAGAGATCCCATTTTCACTAGTAATTTTTAGATGGAATGATTTGCATGTTTGGGCCCCAAATTGGCTCATAGCTCATCCTATCATCCTCAATTAGATGGACAAACTAAGTTAGTCAATAAATGTATGCAAGGATATCTCTGTTGTTTTGTTTCTGATAAATAGGATAAATGGGTCTATTGGTTTCCACTTATTGAATGGTGGTATAATAACTCTATTCATAGTTCTTCCAAAATGTCTCCCTTTTTGGCCTAGTATGGATACCACCCTCCATACATTACTTGAACCTTGAAGGTCCATCCTAAGATTCATGCAGTTGAGAAACATATTCACCATCAATAGGAGGTCCTTGCATGTTTGCATGAAAATTTAACCATGGCTGAGAATTGCATGAAGTAATAGGCAATTAAACACAAGAGTGAGATTCATTTTGACATTGGTGATTGGGTCTTTATTCGCTTGAAACCATATAAGCAGATTTCCTTGAATCAATATAAAAAAGATAAAAATTTGTCCCCTAAGTATTATGGGCCTTATTAGATCTTACATAAATTGGTAGTGTGGCCTACAAGTTAGAGTTTCCTTCATCCACTCGCATACATATAGTATTTCATGTGTCATGCCTAAATAAAGTCATTAGACATAGAGTTGCTTCTCAAACTAAGTTACCAAAATTGGATGAGGAAGGGAGAGTTATTCTTGATCCTGAGGTGATCTTTCAAATGTGCATTATGTAGCTGTAGTCTAGAGTGATTAAGGAGTACCTAATCAAATGGAATAATATACCATGTTAATATGCCACCTAGGAGGATGAATCCTTTATGCAACAACATCTAGAGTTGATTCAAAATTGAGGACAATGTTGTTTTTAAGGGGAGGGGCATGCTACACCCATAACCTTTGGCATGTCTAGGGATATGTGTGGCTGAATTATGGCTTACATACCTATTTTATATTCTTATTACATTTCTCTATTTTATTAGTTAGGTCAGCCTATGGAATAACTATGGATAATCATACTATATATAGGAGGTAGTGTTTAGTCTTTGATCATCATATTAAGCATTTTGCTCTTATTGCATTATTATGGAGGTTGCCCCCTCAAAGTGGATCTGCTATATTATCAAGTATTATTCTCTATTGTCAATTATTTTTGTGTGGTCTTTTATACTTTCTTATTATGTGGGATATATAATTATTTTATGAAAAAATCTAAGTAATTTCATTACATCCACTACCACTATGTGGTGGCCAACTAAGAGAGTGTCCTAAAGTCAACTATGGTGAGAGGTTAAGAGGGGTGGTAGGAGGCTCATGATAAATGAACACCAGCCAGAGAAGGCCATAACAAGTCTCAAAAAACCACAACCACTAACCCACACCACCTACAAGAACCTTATAAAAAGAGAGAGGGAGTCGATAGAGGATAAACTACAAGTAAGCAATAGCACCACTGGCTGAAAGAAGAAAAAAACTATGATTTTATCCTAAGGTACATCTAAGGAGGAGTGCATGAGCCAAATAGATAAGAATACATACAAGGTCTAATTATGGATTCCATGAGAGAGGAAATACATTGAATGGGGGCCTAAAGAGGGTATTCTAGTAAGATCTAGGACTTACCAAGGCACTGCAGGACTAGGCCCAAGCTTGCCCTCAAGGGTAGGCCACCACTTCACCCTAACTAAGGGCATACCCTCAAATAAGACCACTAATTAGACTCTATAGAGGATAAATGGTAGGGAAAAGGTGGGAAAAAGGAGATGGATCATCTATATCCTCAGGTTCATTAGTCATGACCTAAAACACGAGAGTTTTAAAGGTGGAGTCATTATCGATGAATCAGATATCAGAACCTAGGAAAGTAAGAGGATGGTGACACATATGGAACATGAGCATGAGCTTATTTTAATCTCTCCTCTCATTTATTAGGTCATGTGTCATAATGTGGAAATAATAACACTCAAGATGTGACTCAAAAACACTAGTGGCCTTAGTAGGAAAGGTGTTGAGAGTACCAATGACACAATGGGAAAATTGTGAGGAAGAGATAAGCTCTAAATTTAGGTAAACCTCTCAAAATATGTCTATGAAGAGTGAAGAGCTATATTTATCACTATAAAAATAAGGAAGTGTCAAATATTATGTAATGGGTGGAAGAGGAGTGAACACTGATCAATACTCATTACGGTCAAACTATTCATCCTCGAGAAAACAAAATTTAGTAGTGAGAGCCTTGGGTTAACCTGAAAGGTCCCATGAGGAGACAACTAAAGCCTCATCAAAATGATTTGTCTTAGCTTAAAGAAATTCCCAGGGATCTAGGTTAGCCTCCAAGGTATGAAACTTACCTTCAGCATGAATTAGACCACATGAAATATTACCGATGTGATGTCTTGTATGGAAGTGGTCCACGGATGACCAAGACTCATTTTTTATGAGAGATCCAAGTCTAACACACAAAAATTGATCTTAACTATCTTGAGTCCAAACTTAACCCAAATCTTCAAGTTTCCCATAGGCACAACTATATCATTATTGAAGCCAAGATAGTTGTGGCGAGAATTAGAGAGTTTCTTACTACTAATATCGATCTCATTAAGCACAATCAATGGAATGATGTTCAACACAACTCCCTCATCAATTATGCATTTATTGGCATGGTAGTCATTGATTGAGGTCTCGATGTAGAGCAATAACTTATCCTTCTTTTCAAGAACCAAAGCATTTGGAAATGAGGTGGGTTCTAAATATAATGTAAGAGGATGAGGGCAATCAGGGATGTTGGAGTTGAACAAAACATCCACGTCATCTCATAGCATAACCTCATGAGAGAGATCAAGCTTGTCAAATATGAGTCCCCTTTTCTCAGTGCAAAGGTGAAGGAGATCCCAAATGGAGATAGTACTATAAAGGGGCTATAGGTCCTCTATAAAAAAATAAGGATGTTTTCTAGCTTGGGGAGGGATATTATGCTGAATGTCAAATCTAACTTTAGGGTTTCCCATTCCTATGGGTGGGGTTATAAGCCCCACACTACTAGTTTATCTAACGGGATCAGTTACCTAACATAAGCACATGTTGATAAAGCACTCATAACTAGTAGAGGCTATGTTGATAATAACAATGACCTTGTTACTCTTGCGTTTAGCCTTCCCTTCTAGTTAGCCAAGGAAGAGAATATAAGAGGTAGAAGAGAGAGAAGGAGAGCAATGGTCCTTAACCTTGAATTTATTATTCTTATTTTCCTTGTCGTGTTCAATAAGAGGCTCCTTTAACACATTCAACTTACAGTTAGGCTCCACAAGTAGAGATGTCTATGGTGTTGGTGAAGCCTTAACAACATATTTTGAGTGACACACTCCTTATCATAATGGCCCTTCATCTAATGAAAGTTTTAAAACCTGGTGACATCATAAAGGTAAGTTATTTTCTATCCAATTATACTATTTTCAAGGGCCTTATTTTTAGTTCTCCTCTTTCTTAGAGCATTGAAATTATAACCATCTTTCAAGAGAATTAGTGAAACCATCACTAGTCACATTATAGTTGTGATCATGTGAAGAGGATGACTTTTGATTTGGCATAGGCTAAATACCTATATGCACCTCAAAGAATTCAATATTTAGACACTTGTTAATAGATTCATCATAAGATGTGAGGTAATGCTTAAGGACATTAAGGTGGACCTCCTACCTCAATGCTCATGTGAACATGTCATAGAGCTGATCATCCAAGAACCTTGTCTTGTATGTATGGATGGTTGAATTCCATCTACACACAAAGTCAAAGTTAGACTCAACCTTGGCCTACACCATAGAGGTGAGCGATTGGATACCGAGGTTGAATGGTCTGGAGATATTAAATTATTATAGAAAGTCTCTTAAAAGGAATTAAAAAGTACAAAGAGAATATGATGACAAATTCTAGAACCACATAAGAGCTTAAGCTCATAGGGAGTGAGAAAATATCTTCAACATCATGCCTTCATCATGTTCCCAATCCATACACCATCATAAATGCTATGATATGGTCTGTGGGTCTAGCATTCTGAGTCCCATTAAACTTGGGTAGTTTGAGGATTTGAGTAGGAAGGGGAATAAAATATACCCAAGGGGATAGAGGATTCCTACAGAGATACTCATAGGCATGGCTGATAATGGGTTGGTGAAAATCTCGTTAAGGAGGCTCATAGGGGTCATGATGTTATCTACACCATTAGGGGTCATAACGACCATTGTCATGTGGGAGATGATGTCTAGGTGGCTCCTAATTTGGGAGATGATTATGATGGGGATCCTCCCAATCATGGGGATGTGAAAGGTAATGGGGAAGGTATCGCTACCTATGGGTATGATGAGATGATATGACATGCACAAGGGGACAATCATGGTGACCCGAATCCTCATAATGTTGTCCACATGTGGCAAGACAAGGGTCTACATGAGGGCACTAATGTTTGAGATTGCATACCACATATACCTAGTCTAAAAGTTATGATTGAAATTGATGCATTCATCTAAGACCCTAAAGTAAGGGCTAGGAAGATGGGAAGGCTCCATGGGAAGTAGATGCCTAGTTGATTTAGGGTGCCCATGTCTCTCAATTTGGACATGACGGGGTTTTCATTATAGAGTCTCCTATTGAGAAAGAGGTGGGGGACTCATGTGAGAACTATTTGAGGCACCAAAACCTAAAATGTGTTGGCTCTATCCCTAGAGGAAACACATTACCTACTCCTATGATAGGAATATTGTTCAACATTTATTTGAATCTACCTACGATAATCA
The DNA here is from genome assembly GCA_037957365.1 of Torreya grandis. Classification (NCBI taxonomy): domain Eukaryota; kingdom Viridiplantae; phylum Streptophyta; class Pinopsida; order Cupressales; family Taxaceae; genus Torreya; species Torreya grandis. Next base: position 115,590 of record JARHVA010003650.1, read on the forward strand.
TCAATAATTATACATAGATCATCGAGCCTCAACCATGAAAGGGGATTATCTTCACCTCTCATAGGTGAATTAAAAGTCATATAAAGTTGAGGGGAAGTGTCCTTAGATAAGTATATATAGGACTAGTGGGAAGGTGAATGAGCCCATTGGTTGTAAACTTGCCAATCTTGTTCTTTATGGAACATCAGTGGGTCTAGGTCTTGAGTTTGGGTTAGTGTCATATCATGGACCCTAGGGTTCCTATGCCATTTTATTTCAACTACAAATGACTCATGAGTGAGCTCAATGTTGAGACCCTGAACATGATGAGAGAGTCCTAGAGGTGGAACATCGGCTATGGAAGCAATGAATCCAAAACAACTAGGAAGATAATAGAAAAGATAAATTGTCAAAGACCCAACTTGGATAAGAACACAAAACCAAAGTAAGATGAAATAGCCTAAAAGTGATCCAAAACCCAACTTAAATCAAATCCCAGTGTCTATAAAAGGGGAATTGGCTAAGAGAGATCTAAATAGGTTAAAACTAGCATGAGACCATATGTGAGGTCCCACTGGGCATGCCAAAACGTAGCTCCAAGAATCAAAATATAGCCATGAGGGTTTGGAAAGGGGGTACACATGTTACTAAGCAAACACCTACTTGACTCAAGGGCACTATGGACTAATGGAGATCTATAGAGACTATCTAGTTTATCGACTTGCACTAAGCTATAGATAGACTTGTAAACCAAGTTAGGGTTAGCAAGATTGAGTGCACAAAGGAAACATATATATCTAATGGGTATAACCATAGTAAAACAAGAAGTTAAGGGAGATAATTTGATGCTTAAATAATGAGAAAGTAAACTTCTTCAACAAAGGAGCATTACCAAGAAAGAAATGCATTTTAGAAGCATGCAACTCTTGTAATTAAAGGACAGTTTTAGAAAGGAAATGATGTTTTTTATCATGAGAGAAAGAGGGAGAGAGTATGCAATTTTGAAAACCTAAGTTAATGTATTTTCTGAAACTAAACTATCTATATCATGTGATATATAACCTTGGCAAATGGAATGTCATTTTAAGTAAGTAAACTAGGCTATTTGAACAAGAGAGCATCTACCAAGAATCAAAATGATTCACCATCAAGTAAACCTATGAATTGAAGACATTTTAAAGAGGAGAGATGTTTTTCATGTGTAGGAGAATGCATAAACTTTGGAATATGCTCTAGAACATGTTCAAAATGGGGTAAAATAGAATGAAAACAATACACCCTAGATAATACACTACTCTACAACAATGGAGTTTTACTTTGCATAATAATGTGCCCTCAGATCAGGCTCAAACTACTATGTAAATGTTACATAAACTAGTAATCCAAGTATGAGGTAGTTATGGAGGAAGACAATTCTACAATGTAGGGCGAAATCCAAACCAATGTCCAAAAAATGAGGAGATGAAGTGAGAACTTTCAGGAGTGTGTAAAACCAAATTAGGTACATACATCATGTGCAATACAACTTGTAGAAGATAGGAATAAGCCACAATGGAGCAAGAATGACTGGAAGCAACAATGGAGTCTCCAAATTAGTATGCAGTTGTGTAGGAAAAGCTTTGTCACAATGCAAGCTCAAGATCACCAAGAATGAAACAAGAGAGATTCAAGAAAGTGTGAGAGCCAAAAAATTGAAAAATCTAAAGAATAAAGGTAAAGAGAAATGATTTGGAGTGATATATAGCACCCAAGGCTTGAAAAGCCCAAAATCTACCTATTTCTAGCCATTTGGATCTAAATAAGATTGAAAAGAATGCATTCTGGATAAGTTGTAGCCTACTTTTGTGCCAAAATGTGTGGCCTAAGACACTACTTCATACAAAATTTGTGACCTGTATCAACGAAGAGTCCCAAGTTGGTCAAAGGATCTCTCGAAGGGTCCTGAGAAGCACTAGAGGGGTCTAGTAGTAAATGGGATGGCTAAAAGTGTGTAGGGAATGTCTAGAGGTGTGCACAATAGGCTAGGGAAGGATTCAAGTATGCAAATAGTCTTAAATAGGTTTGACGAGGTTGGAATTTTGCACGTGAGATGGTACGTAATCATCGAGGGGAGTAGGGTCATAGGTAGTATGGTTATAGGAGGACCACCAAAATATATCAAAGGTTCCAACAACACCTAATTTGGACTAATAATTAACAAATAGAAAAGTATGCTAAAACATATAAATTAACACTTAATAATTTTATCATAGCCATTTTAAGGTGTCCACTTTTTTCCCCAATTTGATGTCTATGTTTGGGAGAGAGGGGATGGGAGAGAGAGAGGGAGAGGGAGAGATAAGTAGAGGGGGCAGAGAGGGGAGAGGGCATACTTGTCAAATTAAATAAAGGATATGGTTGTACATTTAGATGTCCATTACTGACACTGATACATTTAGGAACATGTAAAACCACCTTTCTTTCTCTACACACATAGGTGAGTGAAAAATAATAATAAATGCTAAAATATGAAATACTAAAATAAAATACACTTTTTGTTGATAGAGATATAAGGATTAATTGGATTTAAGTGCTCTATCTAGCGTGAGCCTCCAAATTCAAATAACATATGAGTAATATTTGAGTGGAGTCTAGATAAAATCTAAGTCATTGGAATTTGGGGTCAGATACCCTATAAGAAACTAACCTCCAAATATGAATAAAACTTGAGTCACTACAAATTGGATATGATGACATACATGCCCTAGAGGCTTGACTCTAAATATAACGAGTAGGATATATGCCCTTATTTTGAAATGTGAGGTGCATCTATAAAACTCATATCTCAAAATAAAGATATTAGATGAGAAAAAACCTAGATAAGTAGTATCTAAACATAATTATACGATGTTACATACCCTTTTTTCCCATGTCGGGATTTAAGGCACTTGTTTGTGATTAAGCATTACAATAACATGATTAATAATGATTGGTTTTTTTGTAATGAGGGTTTGATTTAATTTATATTATTTCAATTCAGTTAAATAATATTATCATGTTTTTATACTTATATGACAACACTAAGACAAATATATATTATACAATTATGTGGAATTAATTGTTTATATCATGATTTACTACTTCATATCATGTGATTTTGATATCATGACCTAGATAACTGTCAACTATTCATATGTATGTGACACAAGTATAACCCATCAATGCAAGGGAGTACATCATCAGAGAGGAGCTAGACATATTATAAACAGTAGAGATAGAATTATAAAGATTGGTTTATGATCATTTTGGTTGCATGTTAGACATAGATATCTTCTTTCACCTGTTTGGCATGGGTAGTGACCATTTGGATTTGGGTGATTGATTGTATGCTTAGTATTACCTTCATCTTCTTAATTAGATAGTTTTATAAGATATGTTAACTCTAGTGATTACTAGTACTCATATCAATTGGATAGGATATTGTGTGTACATATTATTACAATGAATAAACATATGTTTAGAATGCTTTGTTTTCATGTTTACAATTTGAATGAATGTTTAGTAATGCACTTTTGATCAACCAATCAAGTCGACACGCTTCATCACATTTTGAAATTATAAAATCTATGCACTATAGATCATTGGATCTAAATCCCAATGAAATATTGTATGTAATAATTGTGATCATTTTACTTAACACACAATTGTCTGACCTACTTACAAATCTGATTTTCAATGTCAAATCTTTGTGTGGTCATTATATCGTGAGACCTCTGGTATAAATGTCGATACATGATTTGTATATGGTAAAACATCAAATCCCATTTATTGTGTCTTACTTTAAGCCACTTAACATTTTCACTATGTAAAACTTTGTGATAACTTTGAATTATATGGTGTTAATAATTTAATTTGAAAAATAATTTAGCACTAAATTAGTGAAAAAATATAGTAAAATATAAAGTATGAATAAAAGCTCGAGATGGGTGGAGCATGTTGTGGAATTATGATAGTCATTTAAAACATGGCGTAACCTGATTTTAAATTGAATTTCATGATTGAAACTATATTGATTTTATCATCATCTAGAATGTTTGAAATAGTTATGAAATAGCATAAAAGACAATGTAGTTGGCATGAAAAAGGACTTGTCAAGTATTAAATGGATTTGGTTGAGATGTTTAAGCACATGGGTTGTGCCATGATGGTAGAATATAATTTCAAGGCAAATGCTAATTGCCAAACAGTAAATGCCTTCAACAAAATGCATTAAACTCCTCCAAATGTGCGCCATAAATGAATAGTCTGTCTCTAGTCATAAATTAAATGCTTCTAGCTGAAAGTAAAACCATAAATATACATTGACTAGAATGGAGCAATTAAGTAGGATATATGACACATTTATAGATATTAGAGATGGAACACTTTCTTAGGAAACAACACTCATTTTTTCAGAAGGGACAACCAATAGAAATAGATAATGCCATAGGAGGAGGAGATCGGATGAATATGAGATAGGATCAAAGAAGGACGCTATTGCAAGAGGAATATAAAATCAGGAAGAAATCTTCAAGATAGATCCATTTGCTAGCTATTGCATTCCTGTTTTGTTGAACTATAATTAAATTCTTAGGACTACGCTCTATAAGTGAATGTGGACTATTTGGGTTGTGTTATTTCCTTATGATTGTGTTTTAATTATTATTGGTAATTTGTTTTATTTTCTAGGAATAGCGTAGGACTATATTTTTTCATTTTGTGGACTGTAGCTTATCATTTTAAAATAATTTTGATCCTATTTTAGTTGTATTGGGTTTGCATTGACCTGCACATCCATCCTTCTAAAAGTGTATTAATTTTATATTGGTTATGTACTCATCTCATTGACTACGCCTTACTAATTTGAACAAATTTTACCTTTATTGCGTTTCCATTTCTGGACTGTTGCAAATTTTTTGGAACTGCATTTTTCATTTTGGATTGTGCAAAGTTTTTGGGACTACATATGACTGCTTACATTCTTTTGAATTTTTATTTCATGGTTGATCAGTAGTAGTCCAAACCAATTTATTACATAGAAAAGTCTTAGCAATTTGGTTTGGTGTTTTCATGAAATTATGAATCAACAATAATTTATAGATTAAAATGTTAAAAATACAAAGATAAATATAAATTAAAATGTTAAAAATATGAAGAGAAATATAATAAGATTTGTAATAAGATTTTAAATATATAAAGAGAGATAGTTACACTAAAGTTTGTAATAAGATTTTATTTTAAAATGGTGTGGAAGAAAATCTGAGTGTTTGATCTAGAATTTGAGTTTTCAAAAATACAATGAAAAAATATAAAATAAAAATAAAAGCAACAATGTGAATTGTAATTTGGGCCATAAAATTTTGAATAAAACATATAAACCTTCAAATTTGAAGCCACATAGAATCAGTAATTAGAGATTTTGAATATCTCATTTTTTTTTTTTTAGTCCCATGTATTTGGTCATACATTTAGTAAGATAATCTTGATTTTTTATTAAACACAATTTCCATATATAAATATATGTATATATGTGTGCATATATGTATGTGTATATATATTTATGTATATATATGTATATGTGTATGTACGTACACACACACACACATATTTATGTGTATATATATACATATATTTATAATGTGTATGTGTGTGTATACACACACTATAAATATATTATTTATGTGTATATGAAAATATATATTTATAGTATGTGTGTGTATATATATACACACACTATAAATATATGTTTATAATATATTTATAGTGTGTGTGTATATAGACACACATACACATTATAAATATATGTTTTTACACACACACACACACACACACACACACACACACACACACACACACACACACACATATTGGCAGATTTTTATTGTAAGTAAAAATAATATACTTTGAAGACATACAATTTGAATATTGACATTGGTTCATTCAACATGATTGATTTTATTTTATATATTAGCAAAAATGATTATAATAACAGGGCTTATGAAATGATCATAATTAATGAGTCAAATTTTGAGCTCTATCCTTACCTTATCGTTGAATCTCCATGATAATATGGGTCTTCCAAATATTTTGAATATTATGGTAAAAATAATATACTTTGGAGACACAATTTGAATATTGACTTTGGTCTGTACAACATGATTGATTTTATTTTATATATTAGCAAAAATGATTATAGTAATAAGGTTTATGAAATGAACATAATTAATGAGACAAATTTTGAGCTCCATCGTTACCCTACCATTGAATCTTCATGGTAATCTGGTTCCTCTAAATACTTAAACATTGTGGAAGGATGTTATAAATAAATGATTAATTAATACTAATATACCAAATAAGGTGTATTAGATTATTGATGTTTAATGTGTTTAAGACTATGTTTAAAACTAATAAGTGTTTCAATGAAAAAGTGGAATTGCACACCTCCAACATAATCCTTTATATTTTTTTTAGAGACAATGTAAATAATCTCTAGAGACAATGTAAATAATCTCTAGAGACAGTGTAAATAATCTCTAAAATAAAGTAAACACACTTTACACAAATACAACCATACAATTGTATACCTTGTTTCTAGTAAATTTTTATATTTGTCATAATTGATAAGAAATTGAATATGATTTTGGATGATTGGTTAATTTTCCTATCCAAAAGGATATATAGCCTAGCTTGTGACAATCAACATTGGGTTGTGACCAATGTTAATCTTACTTTTCAATATATAGATTTTTAAGAAATGACTATATTTTTAATATTTATTTTATTAAATATTGTCCTCTCAAGTGATGAGTGATGAGTGTAGTGACTATTAAGCCACTAATAATTAAATACATAATATAAATTGAAAGCTTAAAATTAATGGTTTATAGAGTGGTTTAAAAAAAGTACTAATAAAACTATATTATAAGAGATGTTAAGTTTTTTTCATACTTGATATGCATTCAATTAAAATTATGAAATTGGACATAGATAACATTAAATACAAAATTATTATATAGCCTAATAGTAATGAAATGTTATCTCATGTTATTCATAAGTGTGTTGAGTCTATGGATAGACTGATTTAGTTCTAGACCCACAAGAAAGGTAATCTATCATTAAGATGCTAAGATTATTTTAAAGCCTTGATATATTCTTTGACATATTATTCAACATGAATGTTTTTCAAACTAAAATACATGTGAAAATAATTTAAGATTGTTAGTTAAATTATAAATACTTATATCAATGTTATGATGGATTACAACTTGTGCAGTGATGTTAATATTATGTAGTGCTCAAATATATATAGTTTTCCATGTTTTAGGTAAAAATTTTAAAATAATAATATACTTAAGACCTTATAAAATGTTAATATAACTCATGCATGATGCAATTCTATATTAGATAAGAATGAGATTACTTTAATTAATTTAATGACTAGCAAACACTAATTGAGTTGGAACATCCTATTGATGTTTATAGTGTTTAGCTAAAATGAATAGATAGAGTAAATTAAATGATAGTGATTTACCTTGTAAATCTATCCTAGCTTTATTAGTCATGTTGGATGCCTCTTTTGAGTAATATATAACTCAAATGTATTTTGATCCCTTTTGGTATGGAAGAGAAAATATATGTATAAAGCCAATAATGTAAATAATAAACTTAGTTTACTATCATACTTTAATTTAGTTGTTATTATAAATAAATTAGAAAATTGATTAAGTATTGTTCATAAAACTTTATTTTGCATTTGAACTTAATAAGGGTTAGATTTTGGAAATTTCTATTGGTCATGTTCATCTAAAATACTCAATTATCACATGTATCAAATTATGTGCAACCATGAAAAATGTGATTATTAATTGCTTGATGATTCGAGATGTGGATATTAAAATTGGGTTTGACACTTAATTTTAAAAAAAATCTTATGTCTATTAATTTTGATATTAATCCTTATGTTATATATTATGATAATGATTGTTATTAGTGGTATACGACACTTATGGAATACATTATCACCCATGCACTATGCCTGTATTAGACTCATTACACAAACATGTTTTTGAAAGTCTTAAACTTTTTATCATAGAAAACAATAATGAACATTTAGATGGTTGATAAAGTTCAAAAGATAATTCATTTTGGATATCATCATTAGGTGATACATTTACATAAGTAATGTTGGGATATGATAAATTTTTATATTGAATATTTTTGGTTGACGATTGTTTATTAAAATTGAGAACCATATATTTTATGATAAAGCTTGGTTTTGATCTCTAGATTATATTCTTGGCTTATGCATTGGTTTGGTGATGTGATTTTGTATAGTACATGAAGACCCTTGTTATGTAATTAATTTTAGGACCTAAAAAGGATTCTTAAAGTTGTATCACCTTATGATTGATGGGTTACAATCTTATGAGAAGATTAACTAACCTAAAAAGTGGGTTAGGAGTTTTTTTGGAAAGGTCAGTAATTGTCTGTGATTACCATACATACCCTTAATATTGGATTTTGAATGCATATATCATCCTCTATCGCATAGTAGTGAGGATTTGTAGGCTAAATGAATCTACCTTCTGGGATCCTTTCTACTTTGCCAATTTTCTTTGTCTAGCACATTTGTCAAAGGGTAGGGCCACTCTTAATGTATGAGAAGAGTGTGAGGGATTGAAAAGTCTCTATGGTTGGAGGAAAATCTCTCCAATTATGTTCTTCCTCTTCTATTTTATATTTGGTATTCAATAACAATGCTCTGGCAGATTTCATTATGAATGTACTTATTCACACATCTTAAATAGACAATTATTTTTTAGCATTGTATTATTACTTGAGAAGAATAAATCATGGGATTATAATAATGTTGTAAACACATTATTCTCTTATTTTTTTATGATTATATCCTATTTTTTATGTTATTTAAAGAGAGAATTTGAATTATCTAAAGATGATTGTTGACTTATATACTTAGATATTATTTATTTTTATTTGTAATGAGTGAAAAATTTATCTTTAGTCTCTTATTGTAAAATTTGTTTAACTTCTATTATGAACACAAATTTGTATTATGAAGCTATCATTTGTTGTACACTTTGAAATAGAGGTACATTAAATTATGACTTAATGCAAACTTTGATTTAGCATGTAATCTAATTCCAATGCTAAACTTGTAATAGAGTTTACAATGATGGAAATAAAAAAAATGAATAATTGAATTCATAACTGATCATTGTTTTAGTACGTGGAAGTACTATGATCATGCTCATAACTTACTATTGATATATTTTTTATGTTTGATTAAAATTGAGTAAAATTGTTGAGTAATATAAGGAAGGATTAAAAAGAAACCTTCTAGGGTGATAAATTTTAAAAAAAAATCCAATATATTTTATAGTACTTGACTAAAGGGTTCTTACATATGACATGTATATAATCATAATATACAAAGATATGGAAATTAATAACATGCATAAAGATATATATCCCTAATTTCCCCCCATTATATATGTCTAAATGGTAACATAACAATATGAAAAAATAGAAAATCATAGTAATGAGCTATTAATCCTCAAGATATAGCAATGACGAACATAAGGAAATTAATATGTGTGTTTTCCCTAATAAGTGACCTAAACATGATGTGGATCATGGTAACACAATTATCAATAAATGACCTAAACATGATGTGGATCATGGTAACATAATCACTACAACATTTGACCATTTTTTATGTGGCACTCCATATTGAAACCCTTGGGTCAAAATTTCAAGTTGGAATTTTTATCAAAATTTCAATGTTAATTTATGAAAGTTAATATTCCATCATCTTTTTTTATATGTTGGAAGTTTGACGTTAATTTATGTAAGTATAAATTTTGAATAAATTCAAAATAATATAAATTGAGATGAATGATGAATCTAGGAGTGAAGAAGGATTTCAAACTACTAGTTAGGTGGGAAAGTGCAAAGTGCAATGATTTATAGGAAGACTACAATTATGGAGAGGTGTACAAGTTGAAATGAGAAAGGTTAGAGGGAGAGATGAAAAATACCCCCAAAAAACCCATTAAGACCATAAAGGGGTGAGTAACATTGACTTTTCATAGATTATAGATAGATTCAATACTAGGATATAGAGTCAACAATATGTAAAAGCAAAGGAAGCAATTGGAAATCATGGGTTGGATTGATAAAAGTTGTGCCTAGATTGTCAAATACTCTACCTAAGAATAAATTCTCTTTGCACTCAGTTCTTTATGAATAATGCCCAGTTATAATTATCCTAGATGATGTGGTTGAAAGTCTTTCATGAGATTTTAAAATTCTCTAACTAGTAAATTTCTTAGCCCAAGACCTAAAATTAACATTGCTAGAAGTTGGGATTCAAATAAATGGAAACCTAAAGATGTTCTAGAGATATATGCTATATAAAAAGGATATTTTATTTTTTCATTTTCCAGCAAAGAGGACTAAATCTCTGTCCTCCAGGTGGTCCCTAATTTTTGGGTAAAGTAGTCCTCTTTCTCAAAATATGGAGTCAAGTGTTCATCCTTAATAGTGATAACATAAATATATTCCATGTGTGGGTCAAGCTTCTAGGTCATCTTTTTGAGTATTGAGAGGAAGAGGTCTTCTAGGGAATAGTCAAAATGTTTGGGAAACTGTTATTCATTAAACTAGTAATTAAGGAAAGGAATACACTAATCTATGCAACATTATAAATCAACACTAATATGGAGACATATCTTCCCATGGACATCAAGCTTATATCCAAGTTTAGAATAAGGGTTCAATTGATTAAATTTGAAGGTAAATATTTTATATGTACAAGTTGTTACAAGCTTAGACACAACCAAATATTTGTCTACAAAAAAACTGAATAATTCATCTAGAAGAGGAAGTTCCAAAACAACTCCAAATATCCACAAATTGATGGAAATAATATCAAAATAAGAGTTGGAGAAGATAATTTGCATCCAAAATGAGAGGCACTACTACTTATATAAGATTACGACTTAATCAAGTAAACTATCAAAATAAAAGAGATGCATCAAACAAAGGGTTCAAAAATGGGAACAAGTAGGGAGAGATCCATAGCACCATATTATCAAGATGAAATATAAAAGGCTAAAAAATATCATAATACATCTAACACAAAAGAGAGAATAGAAGGTGGTAAGGATAAATAAATCTCCATATTTGTGGAAGGAGAAATCAGATCTAAAGGTATGACCCTTGTTTCTTTTATGTAATTTTCATCCAATCATTCCAATTAGAAGGTTAGGGAATCTCAAAGGATTTATATGGTTGAATCAACACATTTTTCATTTGACCTTTGGTTATATGGTTGTTTGAGTCCCCCAAAGCTAATAATAATCAAGCTAAAGAATAACCAAGCCTTAAAGTCACCAGGATCTCTAATAAATATGTAGATGTTGGTACTGATCTGAAAAAGGGAAGACCTAATCAAAAATAAAGAGAGAGAAATTGTAAAAGAGGTGGTTGGTGGAATCCATAAGACCTTAGATATTAACAACTTGAGGTCACTTTCTTCATCTCTTAAATGAAAAAATAAACTTTTGAGGTTTGATCGATCTCCTTAAACTATGGATTACTTGAAACTTTTAGAAAGTTCAACATCCTAGTTTTTATTCAATAATTTTCTATTAGGTAATATTTTACATAATTTATAGCTTGTAATTTTATTGTAAGTTATTTGTTATTTTGTTGATAGTCCTTTTTCAGTAATTGGTTGTTGAACATTGTTTTATCTTTTATAGATATATCTTAAATTTCACTGTAAAAGGGTTTGGGCCCTTCCAAAAACCCACCTTTACCCTTATAAAAAATGATTTTTTTTTTCACATTTTTATAGACACCTAATTTTAATACAAGACTAGTGGTTTTCTATGGTATTAGTGTATTTATGTGTAATGGATCATCATTCAGATTAGGCTCTTATTGACATGTGATTCATGTGTTTTTCTTCACTTTCAAATTGTTCCTTTAAATTTTATTCAACCTTTAACACTTTCAAATCTATGTTTATCTTGTTAACTTCATTCTCTTTCTTATGTGGCCATGTTTCATTTACATTCTTCCTAATTTACCTTTCTCTCTCCTTTTTTTCCTCTTTCTATCCTCTATTTTGAGAAAGTATTTGCCTTTTTTCAAAACCATAAAGTATAATTTTGGTCTGACTAGAAATTTACAATGTTTTTGGTTTTATTTCTTGTTTGGGTACTTTTAGCCTTATTTTTTATTTTTTTATGTTGGTGCCCATTTTTTCCATCTTTTCTTACTTGTTATATATCATCTTGAGCACCAATATATCCCTAATTTGAATTCAAGAACTCTATAAACACATAAGTGTATTAATGAATTTAAGGAAAACATATTTACTTTAGATGTATATATATTGAAGTTATAAAATAAATTATTTCATCTATTAGAGTAGAACCCCTATACTAGAAGCTAAAGCTAATCATTTAGTGAAAGATCATATAACACAACTACTAGTTTATTACATTCATTGAAGGGTAAGGGTTGGGACACTTGCCTTGCCATGACTACCTATTGAGTTGCATTATACTTATGTGATATTTTCAAAACCTATTCACCAGTTTTTTTTTATTGAGATAGGGAAATGCTAAGAGTATACAATATTAGTCAACCTATAAATGATTTCTAATTGCTTTAAATTTTATAGGTTTTAATTTTGTTGTTTATTGGTCATGTTTCCCATTATTTTCATCTTCATAATTCTTCTAAATTTTCTTTAAATTAATTATTTTTCTCATAACAACTTCTTTCCACATTTAATATATTTTATAGTATTCATTTACGCAATTGTGTCTAATTTTTACTCTTATATCAAGGTAAATATAGTTAGATATGAATTTCATATTATTTTATGATTAGATGTATTTAATGTTGATGTATAACCAATATACCATATTATGTTTTGGTGAACCCATTCCCTCTTACATCCCTTAGGGTTAGATATTGATTATATTATGGTGGACCTATTTTTTTCTAGGGTTTCCTTAACCCTTGATGTGTTTTCCCTCCTTTTAGGGTTTAACCTTGCATGTTCCTAGTCTTACCTTATCTTAGGATTTTTATTATTAGTCTTATATCTTGTTATGCATAATTTTTTATTCTTATTTCAAATCCTAGAGTGTGCCTATGCTCTTTTGCTTGTATTGTATTGTGATTGTTCTTAGCATTTTTTTTTTTTTTCATTTTTAAAGTCTAAAATATTAGTTCTAATGTGATTATAAATGGTTTACCTTATTTGGATGACAATTATGTGCAAGATATATATGATTTTTTTGATGACTATGACTATGAAACTTTATTAGATGATAAAAATATAGATGATTCAATTGAAATTATCAAGACTTATGTTATGAATAATGTTGGTGATATTTCTTGAATTATAAACTTATTGAAAGCTGTTACTTGTAAAAATTTTCCATGCTCTTTAAATTATATGATGCTATTTTTTTAAAAAACATATTGTGTCCAGTCAATCAAATAGGGATAAATACTTTAGGTCAAAGGAACATAAGGTATGACTATAAAATGTAATGTGGGTCATGTAATAAACCCTAAAATTCCTAATATAGAATAAATTATTATTATAATGGATCACATTTAATTTTATTTTATGTGTGTCCATTTGATTTTTAGGTGAAATTAATATTGGCAAATTTACTTACTTAGTGTGATCCCTAGGAGAGTATTATGGCATGTTATGTCATGGGGAAAGGGTTACATATGACACAAAGGATTTTCTCGAAGCTTTATATCTTTAGTATTATTCCTATTTATGTGGTAAATCAACTTGTTCTTGTCAAGATGGGCACCTTGAGGAGATTTATGATGAAATTTTAGATAATGGAGTGAAGAAAGTAAAAATGTGCAACATATCAGTTAACAATAATGATAGAAATGATACAAAAAGTTGTTTAATAGTCAAAAATATAAAATGATACTATTGCTTTTATTTGATGTCTATTTTCAATTTGGACTACCTATTGAGAAATTGTTATTAGATTTCTGAATAAATTTTGTGTGGATATTGTCTTTTATTATTGTATTTAAGAGTTGTAACTATTATAATAACCTTATGGACTTGATTTATCATTTTTGTTTTAATTTTTTACTCAATGAATGAGACTATGACATGTCAAACAAAATATTGTATTGGTTAGGATTCTATTATGAGACAAATGTATGAATAATAGTAAACTTAAAACCTTAACTCTTTAGGGATTATTGTCGATCCTTAGTGGATTGAGTGGATGATGACACTTTGCACAGATAGTATGAGATGCATGTACACTTCATTATCATTCATGCATTTTTTGAAATTTGATTTTGAGTTTAATATCCTATGTGTACTATGGAAAATACTTGGTGAAGTGAGAGGATAGTGACACATTACTTAGGTGGTATGTGACACTTGTCCTATATGTTATCATTCATGCACTTCTTAGATATTGCCTTCATGCTAAGTCATAATTATTTTGTAATAGAATAGCTACATTTTAGAGTAATATTACAATATATATGGGTTTAGATACACCTTATAGATTGTGTTTTATACTTAATAATGTGAATACTAAAATTAATATTGGATTTCTTGCTTAACTTGGATTGGATGCTTGATAGATCAGACCTATTCCTTGGTAATTAACTTGACCTTCTCTTAAGTAGATAATATAAATGTATTCCTCTTTAATTTGTATGCATACCTCATGATGTTGCCCACTCTTCATCTCATGGTCAACTTGTATCTTCTTGGTAGGCATGACTTCAAGAGGAGTAGTTTTTTGTTCCTTAGACTATTGAGGCCAATAGAATCTTGTTCTATCCTTAAAAATCTTATGTTTTTATCCCAACTAGTTGAGAGGATGATAACCTATTTTGATGATTTCAAACATATCATCATGGGATGCATATACCTCTTGAAAGGACAAATTTGAAAAGTTGTTTCTTCTCTGCATACCCACTTGAGTGTCAAGGCTCTTACTAATACAATAAGGTTATTATAATAGGTAAAACTCTTAAATACAATAATAAAAGACAATATCCACACAAAATTTATTCAGAAATCTAATAACAAGTTCTCAATAGGGAACCCAAATTAAAAATAGACATCAAATAAAAGAAATAGTAGCACTTAATAGTTTTGACTATGAAACAACTTTTTTTATCATAAAAAAAGTTCACCAATCCTCATACATAGTTTCATTATTTGTTAAACTATTGATTTTTTAAATAGTTATAAATCCATATACTTTCCAAAAGATATTCTATGGGATGGGATACCAAATAATTAAACTGTGTATAAGGATTGGTGAACTTTTTTTATGATAAAAAAAGTTGTTTCACGGTCAAAACTATTAAATAGGACTATTTTCTCTAATTCCCAATCAGCCATAGCCTTTCAGAGCTGATCCTAGCTAATTAAAGACCCTCTTTTCATGACCAATCTGTCCCCTCAACTCCCATCTACCCAGGACAATAACACCCAACTAGGATAGAAGTGTTGATGCCACTATTGTCCACTTTCAACACTATTTATAAAAACAAACTCTTATTTATAATCCAATTTTTTTTGAACCACATGCCAAACTAAGTGAATATAACATTAAGTTGTTTACATGAGTTTTTAATGAGGGTAATTTTTTGGAAGGGTTATTGAAATATTGAATAGGTTTTGTTTTTACTTGCAAAAATGTTCCATGCTCTTTAAATTATATGATGCTTATTTTTAAAAAATAGCATCATATAATAACCTTATGATGCAAAGAAGAAACAAAGAATCTATCGACTCTATTGTTAACTATTATATCCTTGATTCCCATTGACTTACTTTTGGTCATCTGTGGACATTAATATAATTTATTTATTTCTTAGGTGGCATACCCTTGGGCTTTTAAAAAAGTTCCCTAAATTGCTACAACAACTCTTCAACTTGTTTTTTTAGGTGGCATACCCTTGGGCTCTTGAAAAAGTTTCTATTGTTAACTATTGGACAATGGGAACATCAAGAGAATATGAGATATGTTTTTCCCATGCTACAGTGGTGTGTGAATAATTTGTGCAATGTGTTAGATTCTAGTGAAATACTTCTATGATTAGATGCATCAACCATGAATTTTGACTTGTAGAATATATTCATACTTGAGCTCTGGGCTACTAGGGTTGTATACAATCATAAATCAAAAAAGTAAATTTTATGCTCATAGTGTACAAGTGTGATTTTGGTGTTTTTTGATATGGAAGCCTCTTATGTGCCAAATGGTTTGAAAAGTGTTTATATATTCATATCATTAAAAATAATTTGAATGAGGCTCATTAGGGACATGGTCCAAGCCTCATACAACTTTGAATTTGTTAAATTAGCCATTTTTTTGGTAGGAAGACAAGAAAGAGGGGAAGGTTACTTTTGGATGACAAAAATGATTTCACCTCTACTAGGGACATGGTCCAAGCAACTAGATTTATGTGTTGGATGACAAAAATAAATATCACCTCTATAGTAATTATGACAAATTAATTTCACCTCTACTAAGGACATGGTCCAATCCTTATAAAGGTATATTATCATATTACTATAGAGGTGAAATCATTTTGTGTCTTTAGTATTGCACCTTATGTCATTTTAATTGAGGTTTGCATATTAATATATAAACCCCATGACTATTATAATCACCAAGAAATATTAGAGGCTTTAACAAAGTTAATAGATCATGATTCAACACTAGCTGGTTCAGGATGGGAAAGAAATGATGAGTTCTAGTCTACCACAAGTGTGGAAGGATACCAAATATTTCTTGGTGATTATAATATTCACTAGTTATTATTAATTAATTAATTATGGTGTAATTAATTATTCATTACTCAGCTAGTGTATACTTGTGTATTAGTATACTTGGTAGGATTAGTGTGGGAATGATTAGTCCTAGTAGAAAACACACTAGGAGAACCATGGGCATCATAATAGCATGATATAATTCAAAGAGCATGGAACATTTTTGCAAGCCAAAACTTTCAATAAGTTTATAACTCAAGCAATATCATCAACATTATTTATAACATAAGTCTTGATAATTTCAATTGAATCATCTATATTTTTATCATCTAATAAAATTTCATAGTCATAGTCATCAAAAAAATCATATATATCTTGCACATAATTGTCATCCAAATATAATGCTTAAAAATTTATCTTGCCTACTCCCAAGTAGGTCTTTTTTTGAAAAAATGCTACACTACCTCTCCCACATCTACTTCCACGTCTAAAAAAATAGAGCCATTCTATGTATCTCTCTTAATCAATGGGTTCAAGTTAAGTAATTATATCCTAGACTATGGATCTTCTAATAATGTTATGCTAGTTAAAGTAGTTGATGCCCTTGGCCTCACTCTAACTAAGTCAATAAGGAGATGTTACTCAATGGAAATATAGGTTCCCTTGATTGGATGAATCGAAGATGCTCAAGCTATTCTAATAGATTTTATAGATAAAATGCTTTAAATGATAAATATGGTAGTAGATAATCTAGTTTCCTAAAGAATGATAAAAATTGAATGTAAAATAGTGGTAGATAAATATAGAAAACAATAGATTTGAAATGTGAATAAATTAAGGTGTAATACTAACCTTTATGGCTGACAATAAACCTGACAAGATGAGTTAAAGAACCTTCAAAATCCTTTGATAATCTCTCAAGCAGAGGTTCTACAAGATAGCAAGATGTTGACAATGTCTATATGTAGGTTGCAATAAGATTTTGGCAGAGTTTCAAAGTCCAAAATCATAGTCACCATCCCCTAAGCCATGCAGGTTTGATATGTATATATGTATCGACATCGATCCAAGAGAATTAGCATTGATCATGGAGGATCAATGTTGACTAGCCCAATTTGGTCAAAAGTTGGCTACAGTAAATGTGAAATCATGTTTATGGGACTTGAAGGGATAGATTGGTCATGAAAAGAGGGTCTTTACTCAGCTAGGATTAGCTCTGAAAGGCTATGGATGATTGGGAATTAGAGAAAATAGTCCTATTTAATAGTTCTGACTGTGAAACAACTTTTTTTTATCATAAAAAAAGTTCACCAATCCTTACACATAGTTTAATTATTTGGTATCCCATCCCATAGAATATATTTTGGAAAGTATATGGATTTATAACTATTTAAAAAATCATTAGTTTAACAAATAATGAAATTATGTATAAGGAGAGGTGAACTTTTTTTATGATAATCATTTTCTCATCCAAAAGTACCTTCCCCTCTCTCTTGTCTTCCTACCAAAAAATGTCTAATTTAACAAATTCAAAGTTGTATGAGGCTTGGACCATGTCCCTATTGAGCCTCATTCTTGTCAATATTATATAAGAAAAAATTCTCCACTCCACTTTATGGGGTATAATTCCAAATTATTCCAAATTGAAAATAGATATCAAATAAAAGAAATAGTATCATTTAATAGTTTTGACTATGAAACAACTTTTTTTATCATAAAAAAAGGTTCACCAATCCTCATACATAGTTTCATTATTTGTTAAACTAATGATTTTTTAAATATATGTAAGTCCATATACTTTCCAAAAGATATTCTATGGGATGGGATACCAAATAATTAAACTACGTATAAGGATTGGCGAACTTTTTTTATGATAAAAAAATTTGTTTCACAGTCAAAACTATTAAATGATACTATTGCTTTTATTTGATGTCTATTTTCAATTTGGTTTCCCTGTTGAGAACTTGTTATTAGATTTCTAGATAAATTTTGTGTGGATATTGTCTTTTATTATTGTATTTAAGAGTTGTAACTATTATAATAACCTTATGGGCTTGAGTTATCATTTTTATTTTAAGTTTTTACTCAATGAATGAGACTATGACATGTCAAACAAAATATTTGATAAGGTTGTATTTTGCTTGTTTTGTATTGTGATTGTTCTTAGCATAATTTTTTTCATTTTCAAAGTCTAAAATATTGGTTCTAATGTGATTATAAATGGTTTAATTTATTTGGATGACAATTATGTGCAATATATATATGATTTTTTTGATGACTATGACTATGAAATTTTATTAGATGATAAAAATATAGATGATTCAATTGAAATTATCAAGACTTATGTTATGAATAATGTTGATGATATTGCTTGAATTATAAAATTATTGAAAGTTGTTACTTGTAAAAATGTTCCATGCTCTTTAAATTATATGATGCTATTTTTTTAAAAATAGCATCATATAATAACCTTATGATGCAAAGAAGAAACAAAGAATCTATAGACTCTATTGTTAACTATTGTATCCTTGAGTCCCATTAATCTACTTTTGGTCATCTGTGGACATTAATATAATTTCTTTCTTTCTTAGGTGGCATACCCTTGGGCTTTTGAAAAAGTTCCCTAAATTTCTACAACAACTCTTCAACTTGTTTTATTAGGTGGCATGCCCTTGGGCTCTTGAAAAAGTTTCTATTGTTAACTATTGGACATTGGGAACATCAAGAGAATATGAGATATGTTTTTCCCATGCTACAGTGGTGTGTGAATAATTGGTGCAATGTGATAGATTCTAGTGTAATAATTCTATGATTAGATGCATTAAACATGAATTTTGACTTGTAGAATATATTTATACTTGAGCTCTGGGCTACTAGGGTTGTATACAATCATAAATCAAAGAAATAAATTTTATCCTCATAGTGTGCAAGTGTGATTTTGGTGTTATTTGATATGAAAGCCTCTTATGTGCCAAATGGTTTGAAAAGTGTTTATATATTCATATCATTAAAAATTATTTGAATGAGGCTCATTAGGGACATGGTCCAAGCCTCATATAACTTTGAATTTGTTAAATTAGCCATTTTTGGTAGGAAGACAAGAGAGAGGGGAAGGTTAAATTAATGTTATTGTTAATTATCTCATTAAACTCAATTTTTTTACATAAAGCTTCTTCTAATTGGTCTCATGTGGAAATGGAGTTAGCAGCAAGGCTTATGTACTTGTCCAAGGCTTTACCTTTAAAAGAGATGGCTAATAACTTAATTGCCACATTTTCTTCATTAAAATCATGAATGTTGAAAAAATTAGCTATATCCATGATATGTTAAGAAGGGGTTGTAGATTTGTCCCCTGTTAAATACGGGAAATTTTTAAGAGCTACTACTAGAATAAGATCACATTGAGGGAGGGATAGAGGACTATGAACATTAAAAGCCACATTAAATAGGTTACATCACTATCTGGTTACATCCTACTAAACATTGTATAACTATTATAAAATTATCTTGCACATAATTGTCATCCAAATATATATCTTGCACATAATTGTTAAATTAGCCATATGTTAAAATAACTCATTCTATTACTAGTTATACAATCTATTTAGTCACTAGTAATAGAATGAGTTATCAACTGGTGGGGTGCACTTTTATTATTAGTTAAGTTAAATTAAAGTGTATTTAGGATAATTTATAGTTTTTAATGAATGTGTGATGCCACATTTTATTAATTATAGCTTGTGATAGTCAACTGATAATCGATTCTTACATGATGACCAAAAAACTATCAGTTAGTGTTAGTAGTACTCTTAATTGTATGTTGAGTTATTATTGGTTAATTTAAGTTGTATTAGAGTATACTTATAGGAGTCTAATTATAAATGTTTTATTTTTCAATTAAAATTATTTATTTTTTACTTTATACTTTTTTCTAAATAACTTTTCATGGAAGTTATCTTTTAAAAGGCCTATTTTAAATTTTAGTTATTTAATAAAGTGTTACACAATATAATTGTAGAGTATTAATTGAAATTGAGGAGCTTCTTATAGTTTTTTAATTTATAATATTATATAAGATATACATTATTTTAGAATATAAAGTATATATTTTTCAAGTTTGAAGCTATTCGAGACACTTTGTGATCAATAATTTCACTCACAACATAGCTAGTTTGTCAGTTAATAATTATGGGATAGTTATATTGATACATAAATTTAATTTTGGAGAGAAAAAAATATGATTTTTACTCATTAAAATCATTAAAAACCTTCATTTAGCATCAGATCCACATTCAATCAAGGTTTAATTTTTTTTTCAAGTCATTTTTAGAAGAAACAATGGCTTTGGTGAATTCTATTTCTATGAATATTCATTTCTTTAAAAGTGAAAACTTTGAGTATTCAAGAGATCAATTGAAGAGAATGATTGTGTGGATAAGTCTTACAATCTTGTAAGAGAGTATTCTTATAAGGATATATGAACACATGCATGGTGTTCTTTAAATTTTCATTTGGATTGGACGTGTGATCTAATCTTATATTTATCTATTTGCTATATCATTTTACATTATGTCAAAAAAATTATTTATCTTATTGGTGACTTTACTTTTTCACTCTATATTGCTTATACTATCATTTACATTTGCATATAGATGTCTTCTTTATCATTTCTTTCCTTTTCTCTTGAGTTTTTTATTAAAAGTTATCCTTTGTTTTCCCTTCATAATTATTTTCTTTATTATCCCTTTTTTCATGCCTAATTATCATTATGATTTGGTTATACACACCTGGTTCCCTTTAGTCATTCCCTCTTTACCATGTGATCATCTAGGAAACAATTAATCTCATTATATTATCTTTTCATTGGTCCACTTTGTATTTCCTTTATTCCTTTTATTCCCTTTTTTTAAACTAAGAATATACATGGTTGAGACTTGAGATAACATGTTTGTTCATTGTAAAGACTAAGTGCCCTAGTCAGCCTTGTCTTTAGTTACTTATCATTTCTAGCTTAAACCTATAACTCATTCATGTGTATCATTCTATCTTTCATGATTTTTCATGTCAAATAGATGTGGAGGAAGAATATTAAAAGTTGTTAAAAACATTCAAAATCCAAAATAATTTAACAAAATACAATGATAAAAAAAGGCAAAAACATTCCAGAATTATTAAAAGTCAAATCACACTAAAATAAGTGATTCAAAGTACATCTCCTTCTTCTAGTCAAATTTCAAACTCCATAGTTGACCTCATGATAGACCTGAGGTCCATTGGGTGTGGTAGGATAGTAGATTATAAAAGGATAATTAAAAAAAAAATAGTGCTACCTACTTTCTCACACAAGTACCCAATCTTTGTAGTAGATGAATAACTCTATAAGGGGTCCTGAGTAATGGGGAACACATCATGGGAAGGTAGGTATATTTTAATTTTATTGTATCAATCTACCTTCATGAGTTAATCTTAGTATCATTCTTATTTGCCTATAAAGCTTTATGTCTATAGTGAATAGATTTCCTTTGTATATTGATGGTCCCTAGTCACTTAGTGTCTTCTAATATCCTTAGTATGCCTCATATTTCCTAAGGTATTCTCATAAGATGCCTAATTTATGATTTTTCCATTTCCCTTTTCAATCCCTACATTCATCATATTTCCTCTTGAGAAATATTATTCAGTTCACTGATCGCTCCCCTGGGGATTCCATTTGTGAGTTACATTATAAGATTATAGAGAGGACCTGGCCTTCCTCACAAATTACCACAACATGCATAAACTATTGATTAAAATACCTATTGGAATGATATAAAGATGTTATAACTTGGACATATAAAGACCTGAAAATCTTCAACCCTAGAGTCATTACACACATTATCCATCTGAATCTAGATCATAAGCCTTTCAGATAGAGATAGAGGCCAGTAAATCCAATTCTATAACCTTATCAAGTCCATAAGGTTATTAATATAATTAACATGTTTTACCCCATATGGACAATGGATGAGTTCATAAGACAATGAATGAAGCATCAAAAGCTTCCAAAGCTTAAGATCCCAAGCCACTAGATCTACAAAAATAATCCATATAAGGTAATGGATCATTTATTTTGTTAAATATAATGAGTTTGATTCTCAAAAGAATGGGCAAGTCTCTCAAGAATATGAAGCTCACATGACAACTCAAAACACCAAAGAAGACTCTACAAGAAAAGGATGCAAACTCCATGAAGAAGGATATATCACATTGTCACTCCATGACCATGTGATTGAATGAAAGACAGAATTAGGAAATGGATAGCCTTTCAATAATGGGAAGAACATCAAAGAATAATTAAAAGTATCTCCACATAAAGGTGAACATCTAAAAGGAGGAGGTAACACATTACCACTTCATCATGCTTACACAAATGGCATCCCAAGAAGGTTTGGAAATCTTAAATTTTCTATTATTTGCTTGAAATGTAATATGAGTACCCATATAGCACATAATTTTTGGTATACATATCCATGTTCCTTTTTTTTAATGAATAACAATTATTTGGTCGTGTGTACTTCTAAAAGAGGTATATGTACTTCAAGAGGAAGGAAGCAAGTTGTGAAGACCAGTATCCAAATCAAAATGTGGAGAAGGGAAAGAAGGGCATGCTGTCTAAGAGAATGGGCAAGAATAATTTTATCATGCACATTCTAAGAAGGCATAGGCATATAAAAGTAACCTTCCCCTCTTTCTTGTCTTCCTACCAAAAAAATGGCTAATTTAACAAATTTAAAGTTGTATGAGGCTTGGACCATGTCCCTAATGAGCCTCATTCAAATTATTTTTAATGATATGAATATATAAACACTTTTCAAACCATTTGGCACATAAGAGGCTTCCATATCAAAAAACACCAAAATCACACTTGTACACTATGAGCATAAAATTTACTTTTTTGATTTATGATTGTATACAACCCTAGTAGCCCAGAGCTCAAGTATGAATATATTCTACAAGTCAAAATTCATGGTTAATGCATCTAATCATAGAAGTATTTCACTAGAATCTAGCACATTGCACCAATTATTCACACACCACTGTAGCTTGGGAAAAACATATCTCATATTCTCTTGATGTTCCCATTGTCCAATAGTTAACAATAGAAAATTTTTCAAGAGCCCAAGGGTATGCCACCTAAAAAACAAGTTGAAGAGTTGTTGTAGCAATTTAGGGAACTTTTTTTAAAGCCCAAGGGTATTCCACCTAAGAAATAAATAAATTATATTAATGTCCACATATGACCATAAGTAAGTCAATGGAAATCAAGGATATAATAGTTAATAATAGAGTCGATAGATTCTTTGTTTCTTCTTTGCATCATAAGGTTATTATATGATGCTATTTTTAAAAAATAGCATCATATAATTTAAAGAGCATGGAACATTTTTTCAAGTAAAAACAAAACCTATTCAATCTTTCAACAACCCTTCCAAGAAATTACCCTCATTAAAAACTTGTGTAAATAACTTAATGTTACATTCACTTAGTTTGGCATGTGGTTCGAAAAAAATTGGATTATAAATAAGAGTTTGTTTTTATAAATAGTGTTGAAAGTGGACAATAGTGGCATCAACACTTCTATCCTAGTTGGGTGTTATTGTCCTGGGTAGATGGGACTTGAGGGGATAGATTGGTCATGAAAAGAGGGTCTTTACTCAGCTAGGATCAGCTCTGAAAGGCTATGGATGATTAGGAATCAGAGAAAATAGTCCTATTTAATAGTTTTGACTATGAAACAACTTTTTTTATCATAAAAAAAGTTCACCAATCCTTATACATAGTTTAATTATTTGCTATCCCATCCCATAGAATATCTTTTGGAAAGTATATGGATTTATAACTATTTAAAAAATCATTAGTTTAACAAATAATGAAACTATGTATAAGGAGAGGTGAACTTTTTTTATGATAATCATTTCTCATCCAAAAGTACCTTCCCCTCTCTCTTGTCTTCCTACCAAAAAATGGCTAATTTAACAAATTCAAAGTTGTATAAGGCTTGGACCATATCCCTAATGAGCCTCATTCTTGTTGATACTATATAAGAAAATTTTACTGTCATGGACCATGTCCCTAGTAGAGGTGAAATTATTTTTGTCATAATTACTATAGAAGTGAAATCATCTTTGTCATTTAGCACAAGAGGGTTCACCTCTACTAGATGGTTACTGTAGGGCTCTAGGATACTAGGGTTGTATCCAATCATAAATCAGAGAAGTAAATTTTATGCTCATAGTGTGCAAGTATGATTTTGGTGTTTTTTGATATGGAAGCCTCTTATGTGAAAAATGGTTTGAAAAGTGTTTATATATTCATATCATTAAAAATACTTTGAATGAGGCTCATTAGGGACATGGTCCAAGCCTTATACAACTTTGAATTTGTTAAATTAGCCATTTTTTGGTAGGAAGACAAGAGAGAGGGGAAGGTTACTTTTGGATGACAAAAATAATTTCACCTCTACTAGGGACATAGTCCAAGTAACTAGATTTATGTGCTGGATGACAAAAATGAATATCACCTCTATAGTAATTATGACAAAAATTAATTTCACCTCTACTAGGGACATGGTCCAAGCAACGAGATTTAGGTGTTGGATGACAAAAATGAATATCACCTCTACAGTAATTATGAGTAAAATGAATTTCACCTGTACTAGGGACATGGTCCAATCCTTATACATAGTTTAATTATTTGGTATCCCATCCCATAGAATATCTTTTGGAAAGTATATGGACTTACATATATTTAAAAATCATTAGTTTAACAAATAATGAAACTATGTATAAGGATTGGTGAACTTTTTTTATGATAAAAAAGTTGTTTCACAGTCAAAACTATTAAATGATACTATTGCTTTTATTTGATGTCTATTTTCAATTTGGAATAATTTGGAATTATACCCCATAAAGTGGAGTGGAGAAAATTTTCTTATATAATATCGACAAGAATGAGGCTCATTAGGATAAAAACAAATAAAAACAAAACCTATTCAATCTTTCAACAATCCTTGCAAAAGATTACCCTCATTAAAAACTCATGTAAACAACTTAATGTTACACTCACTTAATTTGGCATGTGGTTCGAAAAAAATTGGATTATAAATAAGAGTTTGTTTTTATAAATAGTGTTGAAAGTGAACAATAGTGGCATCAACACTTCTATCCTATTTGGGTATTATTGTCCTGGGTAGATGGGACTTGAGGGGATAGATTGGTCATGAAAAGAGGGTCTTTACTCAGCTAGTATCAACTCTGAAAGGCTATGGATGATTGAGAATTAGAGAAAATTGTCTTATGAGGGTATATATCTTAAATGGATTATGTCTACCTTATATATCAAGCATTGTGATGGTAGATGTTTTAAAAATTATCTACTTTTAGTTCATAAGGTTATTGATGCATATTCTTGAAATAGTCTAAGTGTTGACCATTTTTTTCATAATATGCCATTGTGTGTATTTGTTCTATTTCCATATATGCATGCACCTAGGATTATCTATTTTACATACATACATACATACATACATACATATATATATATATATATATATATATATATGTATGTATGTATATATATATATATGTATATATATATATGTATGTGTGTGTGTATATATATACATGCATACATATATATATATATATATACATATATACATATATATATACATATGTGTGTGTGTGTGTATGTATGTATTTATGTACATACATACATACATATGTATGTATTTATTTATGTATGTATGTACATACATACATACATACATACATATATATATATATATATATATATATATATATATATATATATTATCAGGCTTACATATATTAAGTATAAGTAAGCCATGACCTAAATTTATGCAGTTATGTTCAAGAGGTACATAAGCCTTGATTTTAACCACAACCTGTGCAACTTGGCATTTTATACATACACACACACCCACACACACACACACATATAATATCAGGCTTACATATATTAAGCATAAGTAAGCCATGACCTAAAGTTATGCAGTTATGTTCAAGAGGTACATAAGCCTTGATTTTAACCACAACCTGTGCAACCTGGCATTTTTTTATCTCAAAAAATTGAGAATTTTTCTCTTTCTAAATATATCATAAAAACAAAACTTGGTGAAATTTTTGACATAATCATAACATCATAAAGAGCGGGAATGACTATTCCTAGTAGAAAACACACTAGGAGAACCCTGGGCATAAAAATAACATCATATAATTTAAAGAGCATGGAACATTTTTTCAAGTAAAAACTTTCAATAAGTTTATAATTCAAGCAATATCATCAAAATTATTCATAGCATAAGTCTTGATAATTTCAATTGAATCATCTATATTTTTATCATCTAATAAAGTTTCATAGTCATAGTCATCAAAAAAATCATATATATCTTGCACATAATTGTCATCCAAATAAGGTAATTCATTCATAATCAAATTAGAACCAATATTTTAGACTTTGAAAATGAAAAAAAATATGCTAAGAACAATCACAATAAAATACAAGCAAAATATAATCTTATCAAATATTTTGTTTGACATGTCATAGTCTCATTCATTGAGTAAAAACTTAAAACAAAAATGATAACTCAAGTCCATAAGGTTATTATAATAGTTACAACTCTTAAATACAATAATAAAAGACAATATCCACATAAAATTTATTCAAAAATCTAATAACAAGTTCTCAACAGGGAACCCAAATTGAAAATAGACATCAAATAAAAGCAATAGTATCATTTAATAGTTTTGATTGTGAAACAACTTTTTTTATCATAAAAAAAGTTCACCAATCCTTATACATAGTTTAATTATTTGGTATCCCATAACATAGAATATCTTTTGGAAAGTATATGGACTTACATATATTTTAAAAATCATTAGTTTAACAAATAATGAAACTATGTATAAGCATTGGTGAACTTTTTTAATGATAAAAATGGTTGTTTCACAGTCAAAACTATTAAAGGATACTATTGCTTTTATTTGATGTCTATTTTCAATTTGGGTTCCCTGTTGAGATCTTGTTATTAGATTTTTGAATAAATTTTGTGTGGATATTGTCTTTTATTAGTGTATTTAAGAGTTGTAACTATTATAATAACCTTATGGACTTGGGTTATCATTTTTGTTTTAAGTTTTTACTCAATGAATGAGACTATGACATGTCAAACGAAATATTGTATTGGTTAGGATTCTATTATGAGACAAATGTATGAATAATAGTAAACTTGAAACCTTAACTCTTTAGGGATTATTGTCGATCCTTAGTGGATTGAGTGGATGATGACACTTTGCACAGATAGTATGAGATGCATGTACACTTCATTATCATTCATGCATTTTTTGGAAATTGATTTTGAGTTTGATATCCTATGTGCACTATGGAAAATACTTGGTGAAGTGAGAGGATAGTGACACTTTACTCAGGTGGTATGTGACACTTGTGATATATGTTATCATTCATACACTTCTTAGAGATTGCCTTCATGCTAAGTCATAATTGTTTTTTAATAGCATAGCTATATTGTAGAGTAATATTACAATATATGGGTTTAGATACACCTTATAGATTGTGTTTTATACTTAATAATGTGAATACTAAAAGTAATATTAGCTTTTTTGCTTAACTTGGATTAGATGCTTGATAAATCATACCTATTATTTGGTACTTAACTTGACATGCTCTTAAGTAGATAATCCTTAAATATTTATCCAATATAAATGTATTCCTCTTTAATTTGTACGCATACCTCATGATGTTGCCCACTCTTCATCTCATGGTCAACTTGTATCTTCTTGGTAGGCATGACTTCAAGAGGAGTTGTTTTTTGTTCCTTAGACTATTGAGGCCAATAGAAGCTTGTTTTATCCTTAAAAATCTTATGTTTTTATCCCAACTAGTTGAGAGGATGATAACCCATTTTGATGATTTCAAACATATCATCATGGGATGCATATACCTCTTGAAAGGACAAATTTGAAAAGTTGTTTCTTCTTTGCATACCCACTTGAGTGTCAAGGCTCTTACTTATACATAATGTTATTATAATAGTTCATAAGGTATCCACTGAATTGTAACTCATCCATTGTCTATAAGGTTATTATAATAGTTACAACTCTTAAATGCAATAACAAAAGATAGTATCCACACAAAATTTATTCAGAAATCTAATAACAAGTTCTCAACAGGGAACCCAAATTGAAAGTAGACATCAAATGAAATTAATAATATCATTTACTATTTTTGACTGTGAAACAAATTTTTTTATCATAAAAAAAGTTCACCAATCCTTATACATTATTTCATTATTTTTTAAACTAATGATTTTTTAAATATATGTAAGTCCATATACTTTCCAAAAGATATTCTATAGGATGGGATACCAAATAATTAAACTATGTATAAGGATTGGCAAACTTTTTTTATGATGAAAAATGTTGTTTCATAGTCAAAACTATTAAATGATACTATTGCTTTTATTTGATGTCTGTTTTCAATTTGGGTTCCCTGTTGAGAACTGGTTAGTAGAATTCTGAATAAATTTTGTGTGGATATTGCCTTGTATTATTGTATTTAAGAGTTTTAACTATTATAACAACCTTATGGACTTGATTTATCATTTTTGTTTTAATTTTTTACTCAATGAATGAGACTATGACATGTCAAATAAAATATTTGATAAGGTTATATTTTGCTTGTATTGTATTGTGATTGTTCTTAGCATATTTTTTTTCATTTTCAAAGTCTAAAATATTGGTTCTAATGTGATTACAAATGGTTTACCTTCTTTGATGACAATTATGTGCAAGATATATATGATATTTTTGATGACTATGGCTATGAAATTTTATCAGATGATAAAAATATAGATGATTCAATTGAAATTATCAAGAATTATGTTATGAATAATGTTGATGATATTGTTTGAATTATAAACTTATTGAAAGTTGTTGCTTGCAAAAATGTTTCATGCTCTTTAAATTATATGATGCTATTTTTTTAATAATGTTTTGTGTCCTCCTTTTTATACTAGTGATCTAGATTATTCAAATGATTGTGTGCTTTCTCATGTTTTAACTACTCAATAAAATTTCAATCTTTCTCCAACCCAACCACCTAAATTAAATTTATATAAGTTTAATGTTATGCATCATAATGTAACTTCTCCTCTTCAAATTGATTCAACATCTATACAAAATTATAAAATAAAAACTATGATGAATATAATAAGTGATTTAAAAATATAAGTTCAAATACCATATCTAGGGTTGTTTTATCTTTTTAGTACACTATGGTGATTTATCACTAACAACGTGATGAAAATAAATACATTAGGAGGTATAAGATAAATTTAGTCCAAGAACAAAAGTTAGATTATCTTGATGTTCATTAATAGTAAATGAGCATAAATGAAATCATTTGAAAAATATTGAAATAAATGAAACAAACACACTTAGGTAGAATATTGGGATTCTAAGAGTGTAGTAGTGGTTTGGAAGTGATTATGATACCTTTTCTAAAATATAAAACTATGCTTGTCAAATAAAAAATTGGAACTTATCATCCTCTTATTGAATATGCCCTGATGTAGATTTAGCCACATTATATGGATTGCCTATGTTTGCACCAACTATACTTGATTCTAGATTGTATATTTTATTATGTAAATGCAATTTTTGATGACGTAAAATAATGTGTCTTCACCTTTATAAATTTATGGTAAAAATTCATGATTTAATATTATTTTTATTCTTGACCTAAGTTTCCATAAATGCTTAAATGAATAACAACAAAATGATTACGGGTTGGGAAACCTTAAGGGAGTTGAAACTACATTTATTACATGTAAAAAGTTAGACTGAATGTAATTAATTTTTCCATGTAAATGGAATCTCTAGTAATGGATTTTCCTCCTCTTCACTAGATGTGGAATGCAACTACATGAACATTCACCTAAACCCTCTTTTGATACAAGCGGATGATGTCATAATAGTTTGAAGAATGTTTAAGTATCAAGGTAGAAGACTTTGTTCTGATCGTAGTAATATATATGGTTAATGAAGATAAAAATGACTATGGATGAATTGGTATATATAGTAATCTCCAGGACAAAACATGTGCTTAGGCTAATCATTAAAAAGTGTGATATTCTTAAGTCATGATGCAATAAATTAGGCAAAGGTGGGAAGGACCACAAAAATACATATGATGGATTTGGTGATTTTTAAAATTTTCCCTAGGATAGATTTTAAGACCATCAAATCATTCCTAGGAGAAATAAATGGGCCCTAGATGTGGAAAGTAACTCATAAAATATACAAATTAGGTTCAAGGATGAAAACACATGAATCTATCATGAATGTTGAATACATCAATAAGGCTCAACGACTAGAGAGAGATTACTATTTGTATAAAATGTCATAATAACATCTAGATATACACAAGTGCACCAAGAGTGAAAAAATGAGTAAAAAACTCTATAGAAATGAGTCTTTCACAAAAATTATGTATCTTCATAATGTACCTACTTTTTTGTAAGTATGTGAGTGAGTGTAAAAATGAATCAAATTATAAAAGTATTAAATACAATCATGTACCTTGACTTACCTAAGAAAGGATAGATGAATCAAATGATGCTCAAGATAGGCTCCACCCACATAAATTTTCATTTGTTGGAAAATCTGGCATACATAAAAACAATGGCCAATGGTAACAAGTATTCAATACCTTATAAACTTGATGAAAAATATATTAACTTTAAAAATTCATTTAAAAAAATAAGTATAAGAATGATCACAACTAATGGTAATCGAACCATGCTTCCATAATTTTAAAACAAAACCCCTCTTCCATTATTCAATTATAACTTTTTATATGGAAGCTTTAAACATATCTATCACTTGTCAAGGAGTTATTAACAACCCAATCCATTTATTGATCAGAGAAGAAGATAAATATACCACTTATGGTGCTCTAATTTCACCCAAATTAGCTCAATTCATTCAAAACAAAATTATCAATCTTGTAAATCTTTACTCAACATTAAAATATTAGGATAAGGAAATTTTTTGTATTTCAAATACAAGTGAATGTTAGTCAAATTGATTTTAGGGTTTTATGCACCTTTGTGGTACTCATGTCACTTGTCGATCCTTAGTAGATCTAGGCAAGATTTTTTTATAGTTTTATTGTGAATTTATGTGTTAAATTGGGTTGTCATTCTACCCATTGGGAAAAATTATAAAAAACCATATATTAATGGCCACCACCTCCACACTTACATCATTTGATGCAAGTTTAGCTGGCACAGTCTTATATAATCAGGGCACCAAAGAGGGTAATGAAGTTTATCCTGAATGATTCCATGTGGTATTAGTTTTAATATAAAAACCCATTTACCTGATTTTGTGCTTGAATTTCCTAAAATTGACAAATCTTGTAACTAGTTTGAATCTCTTACACTTATGGTTTAGTTTATGGTCTAAGTTCCCCTAGAGAGTTTGATCCAGCAATGGGTTCACAACCACTGATAACCCCATGGTATCAAGCTTGAGTTGTTCACAACATAACCAAAGTTTTATTATTATTTCACTTTGATAAAATTAAACAATGTAAGGATATTTTAAACCATGGTCACTAGTTCATTTACAATACCCTAGTGGTCTTTTCTCATTTGACCAGGGACTTCCAAGTCTTTGAGAAAGTGAAGCTGAAAATATCATTTTGGATTAAGTTAACAAGTATCCCTATGCCACTTTGGGGTGATTTTCAATAGATCTTCAAACCCTTGGGCCATTTTTTTTTTCCATGAGTAACCTTAATTCTACATGGATTTCCTACAAAAGTAGGTTTATATTAAAATTAACCTAGCCAAGGATTTGAAGGAAGCCATTGATAACAAACTAGTGACACCTAGTTTTGTCTAAGTACCCGTGATCAAGCTCACTCAAGTGTAATAATAATATATGTGTGTAGGAATAATAAAAATACCAAAATAAAGGAAAATAAATATCCTACACTGACACCCCCCCCAAACATAACTTAGATTGGTAGAATAAATGGGTCTAAGCAATAAGGCCTAAAGAGGTACCCATATACAAAACAACTCTCATAAAGTGGATAAAAAGGAGAAAACCTATAAGAATACCCCTGCCCCCCAAAGAGAGAAAGAATAAGAGATGACTAAAAATCCCCACTAGAAATTTTAACTACTTATATCCATCATGTATCCTGTAAAGGAGCTCTTTAGAGTAAATTTGGGTTAAAAGTAGATGTAGTGAAGAGTGGATCACCCTATAATAGTGAATGTATCTACAAGTAATTGATGGCTCTCCAAAAAAGGTTTAGTCCCTATATAATGAAATATGCTCCTCATGCTTAGTAAATGGTCCAACTACTCCATGTATTGATGGTGCATTAGAATCAGAGGAAAAGAAAGAATGTTGAATGCCTTGTAACTATGTAGTATATTTCCCAATGTTTGAGGAGTCCTAAATTAATATCCCTACCCCCTATAATGTTTGAAGTAGAAAATAAGTATTTTAATCAATAAATAAATAATGTTGAATGCCTTGTAACTATTAGTATATTTCCCAATGTTTGAGGAGTCCTAAATTAATGTCCCTACCCCCTATAATGTTTGAAGTAGAACATAAGTATTTTAATCAATAAATAAATCCTCAATATCTATAAGGTGATAAGGATATGGTGGAGGTGTGTCCCAATCACTAATATAGTCATATATGCTAGAAGAAGAGTCCTCAATATCATATTTGAGCTCAGGATCAAATATTTCATCAAGTCTAGATGAGTCTGATGAAGAAGACTATGAAGGAGAGTTAGGGACAAAGTGTGAGAAGGCATATAATCAAGTTTGATGATTGATAAATCCTGCTGCCAATATACTATCACTATACAACTCTCTGACATACATTAAATATGTAGTGAACACAAATTACATTCCTAGACCAAGGTGAGTAATTTGTTAGACTGATAGGAGATCAGTTGAAAGTAAGGGAATACTTAGAACATTATTGAATGTTCCACCACTCACTTTAATAGACCCACTCCCAAAAACATATGTATAAGTTCCATCACCCAAATGAAAATTGGGCATATCATATGGTCCAAATGAATTTAACTCAATCTTTAAATAATACATGTGATATGATGCACCAAATTCAATAACCCATGTACGATTCAGAGGTACAAGTAAAACTAGGCCTTGCCTTTAACTTTCTTCTCACATTTTTCTTTTGCCTTATCTTTACAATTATCATTTGCCTTGGAGGATTCTAGGGTTAATCAAGATGGTTTGATAGACTTATAAATTCCTACATTTTTATTCTCAAGAAGGATTTTTAGGTGGCCAATCTACTTCTTAAAATATTTGTTTTCACCATGCTTTTTCATGTAATACCCACATTTGATCCTCTTTTTCTTAGGCTTAACACTAGAAGAGGAGGTCTCATTGGTTGATTTGGAGGTGGGAGGCTTTTATCCTTTTCTTGGTCATTTTTATTTTTTTTCTTCTCTTTATTATTTTAAGCCTTTCCTTTCTCATTCCAAGCAAATAGGGATTGAGGTTTGGAGGACTTTACTATGCCCATATGTATCAACTTATCTTGATCTATAGTCAAGTCAAAAACAAAGGTATATAAAGAAGGAATCTTATATGTGGCTCTAAGACCATTTTTTGTGGAATAGAAAGTGAAGACACACACAAAGTAATATAGATCTAATTTGGATAAACTGGACAAAACAAGTTGATTATCTTTCTTATCTATACCACATTATTTTAAATTAAACCTTAGAGATTTAAACTTAGTGAATAAATCATAAAGTGTGTCAAAGTCACATGGGATCAAACTAATGAGCTAATTCTCAAGTTTATGGTATTTCATCACATCCTACTATTGTAGGTTTTATTTCCTCATTCATATTTATCTTATAGAAGCATTGTTATCTTAAATCAAGTTGCACATTACTTTTCCATTCATGATAATTGAATGCAATAAGAAGTGTAAACGATCATCGATCCATGATATAAGAAACTAAATTGTAGAACTAAATGTGAAATAATAAGAACACATACCACAACACCCCCCTGAATCAAAATATTATGAACCCCCCCATTTTTGTACTTGATAATTTTAGTGTGTTTTACAAAATAAAATATTCTAAAGGAATAAGCATGAAAAATCATACAAGTTTGAATAAAATGTTACTCAATTTTTATCTACCAATCAAAAGTTAAAATGAATTTCATTTTCCATTTTTAAATGGTCTATTTTAATGCAAAAAATTCAAATGCTCAAAGACAACAGACCTAGCCTTCCATACAGGTATTGGAATTAGAACTAAGTTTAGGAGGATTTGAGCTAAATATCTCTCCAAATAACAATTTTAATTCTAAACCAATAAACCTACTTTCCCACTTGTGAAATTTAAATGAAACAAAAGCACATAAGGGAAAAATATGAAACTAAGCTATTTAAAAAACTAATAAAATACAACTTGTTTTTTAAAACTTTAGGGCATAGATCTTATGTTTTTTACTTAGATTTGTAAAATGTATTCAGGGTTGAGTTGAAACATCATGAAGGAGGAGTGAAACTTAGGGCTTGATAAAAAAAAGTATTAGGTCATGGATTGAACCATTTGGATGTTAATATTTTACCATCTAGGTGAGAATCAACAAGAGAAATCCCACCACCCCTATTTTACATAGGAGTAAACCCACCATCTATTGTCTTAGAAAATAACTAGATTTTTAATCTTGAATAGTTGAGATCAGGTCAATGAGAATCATTCCAACACATTTACCAAGTCATGTGATAACTCTAAAGGCAATCAAGTTACATATTCAAAACCCCATGTATTGAAAAACACTAGTTTTAAGCATGGATTAATCAAACAACTTAACAACTTCAATATGTCATCCACCAAGCATATATAAATTGCATTTAGAATCATATTTTGTAATAAGATCAAATAAATCAAGTTGTGTTTGGAACTATGATCTACAACTAGAAAATATGATTAGGTAGAGAAAAATGTCCACCTCAATGCATAATCTAATATTGTAATGTGAATTATATCAAGTAAAAAATAATTTCACCTCAATTCAAAACCAATATATGTAGACCACAAGATTATAATTTAAACTATATGTTTTTTTACAAATAATTTTTTCAAGATTTTAAAAAATTAACAAAAAATAGAAACCAAAAAATCAATAAACTAGATTGGTGTTCTGATACCATATCATATCATTGGCTGGGATCTCTAGATTTAATCAAATATATAAATTTGTAAGCAAGAACAAATCATTATTGTGAGCAATACTAGAAATGATAATATCTCAAAAAAAACTTTGAAAAATCATCCAATACACACTTCATGTAGAATAGTCACCAAAATATGTAAAAATAAGAGAGTATTGTGTAACTCTTCCATGAATAATCATAAAATTCTTAGACTAGGCATGTAACTTCTAAGTCTAAAATGAACAATCAAAGAGTAACATCCACTAACAAATGATAATGAACAAAAGTAACTCCCTATGTCTAAGTATACCTAAGAAAGATAACTCAAGTGTAGGAATAATCCATGTGTGTAGGAATAATCCAAATAAAAAAATAAAAGAAAATAATATCTTACACTAACAAGTTTTCATAATGTGTGTTTTACATTAAACTCCAAAATACTTTTTTTTTGCTACCAATCCTTAGATCATGTGATTTTATAATTCCTTTTGATGGATACCTCTTAAAAAGCCACCATTAGAGATATATGGGCCAATATGATGAATAATAAGAATGTTTCAACATCTTATGGTGCCTCTATGCCAAAAACTACTATTTATTGACCCACAAGTGGTCCAAGAGCTAAATCCTATACCCTAAAATAAAACCAATCCATGACAACTATTACTAATTTACCACCTCCACTCTCTTGCACACCATAAATAGAAACCACTATTTTGCCTTCACAACCTATGGCTATGTCAACCAAGTCATCACAACCCTATTATATGGTGGCTCTCATGAGCATAGAGGATAATGTGGTATCCTTTAATTGTGAAATTTTGGTCCATCGATCATACGGTACCTCTCCTTAAGAATATGGAGATTATGTTCAAGGAAAGCATTGTCCTTTCCAAATGAGTGTCTTTATGCAAAACAATTTAGCCTTTCCTAACAAGTTTTTATCCCTTGAGGACCTTAAATAGTGAAATGAATTGTAGCCTAATAATTCCCCATGATAATTTAGTACTAAAACATTTATGGCCTTACTAAACTGACCCATAGATACATAATCAAGGACAACTATCAAAACTTTCATATTTTGAAGGTGTTGTGTTTTCAAGAAGTTAAAATATATAGATTTATTCTTTAGTCTGGTGCTCACATCATTTGTCTAGGTAATCTGTCAGGTGTTCAATCATGATACTATTAATGGAGGAGTCATCAAACTACTAGCACTAGAGCTTTCACAAAATATTTTTTCTTGGTGTTTGACCCTACCCATCAGGTAGTATGGACCTTTTTTATTTTAATGGCAAGCTTCTTGGGTTGGCCAATCTATATGA
Organism: Torreya grandis; assembly: GCA_037957365.1. Lineage (NCBI taxonomy): Eukaryota > Viridiplantae > Streptophyta > Pinopsida > Cupressales > Taxaceae > Torreya > Torreya grandis. The sequence goes on from JARHVA010003650.1 coordinate 153,077, forward strand.
TTCCAAAGACGCTATCAAATGATACCTACTCTATAGATGGTTGTAAAACTCAATCCTCGACACTCATTAGGTTATCTATGGGGATTTTAATATGGTGGAATCCAATGAAGAAAAATAAGGTCATGTCTCTATGTTTCAATGTTTAAAGGAGTGAAAAGTATGATTTTACATATGTAATAATATTGCTCTCTTAGATCTTAATCACCATATAAGAGACCTGGATTCTTCTTGGTTCAATTGGTCAAACTTCATAAAATGCTAAACCATAATCATTAAAAGGTTAGATCAAGAACTACATGTACAACAAGACTTATTCTCTTTTTCTAGCTCCAACACTCACCTTATTTCTATTATTAATTATTCTATTATTTTAGATAATTGGCCTATTGACTTATACATTGAATGGATATCCCCTCAAATAATAAAAACTAAGACTTGGTTTTATCTCAATAATGTTCACCTTAGGCATGAGATAACTCTATGTCATATCAAACAAACTTAGAACTTGGTTCTTAGACCCTCAGGTGACACAAGATGGATTGTTTGGTGTGATGATTTAACTAATTAAATTACCATGTTTTGTGTTTGTATCATAAAAAATTATTCATATTAATAAAACATGCTCACGAAGCATCATACCTTAAATTCTATAGGACTTCATGGGAATTTTATAGCTCGTAACTCAATGTTCACTTATAAGCTCAAGCTTCTCAATGGAGACACAAACTCAAAATTGAAGAAGCATACAAGGCCCCAAGAGTGAGATCAAAAATATAAATAATTGATTGAGAGTGGGAAATAAAGTTACTAAAATTTTATTTACTCTTATCTATTATATATGACTTACATATAAAATTTAATCCATTAAGTATGCTAGTGTTAAGCTTACCAAACTCTCAAACATCCTGCATGCTTTTTTGCATCATCATCAAGTGGTGCTTGTTGATTAAACTTATTTCCCATTCCATGAAGAAACATTCTTATAATGTATTAAAATTATTTCCTATAATTTTTTTGAACAACAAATATTTGCATGTGATAAAGATCTTAATCTGAATGATCTCAAACATGTACATGTCTTATAACTAAGCCTATGTTATTGGAGGTTTCTCCTAAATTTTTCAACACATCCTATGGGATAATGCTGGTCTAGATATTCAAAAAATTATATTCTAAAGTTGTTTTGTCCAAATCATTTGTAACCCTCATCAATCAAGGTAATATCAAATTCATCCTAAAGGCTATATATTCTAAGATTTTTACCAGTTGGGGCCAATAGCCCTTTTAAATGTTTCCCATTAAATTATTGATATATATCTTACCCTCAGGTTGAGGCATCTTATTCCCCTCATTGTTATAAGTGAAAAATAGGGTTCTTCTATCAAATGTATGGTTTGGATAATGGTATTATAGTTTGGGACAATATCATTTTAGGAGAGTATGGAATGGGCCAGAGTCTAGTAAAAAATCTGTGTTAGTGAAGATTGATTTTGAGAAATCTTACAACCAAATTGAATGGCCATTCATCATTTTTATGGTTAAATAATTGGGTTTTATACCTCATTTTTAATATTATAGACACTCACTTTATTACACTTTCATGTCTAAACTAGGATTCAGATCAATTTCTAGCAAATAATGCAATTTAAGCTTAGAATCAACTAAATTGCCCAAATTCATCCATGTAAGGGATTTAATCACTAAAAATATGCTGAGGCTTGATTATTTAGTGTATTACCCTGTATGCACCAATAACCTAACTTGGAGTCCACCCTAGTCAAATTACAACCTAGTAATTTGACATTCTTGGCTTGTTGAGCTATTAATTCAAAACATTTTAAACAATGGCCAAAACCAAAAAAGCACTAAGCAAGATTAATTAAAAATCAAATCTCAATTAACATACCTAAGTAAATAATCCAAGTTGAATTAGTGAATTTCATTTATCATAAAAGGATTTTTTAGCCAAATATGAAGTCAAAGTCAAGGGAGCTAATAAAGTGATTTATTAACTCCTAAAATTCAAAAAATGTGAGTCACAACCTCATAAATATATAAAGTGAGTTGTCTAGATCACAAATATCTAAAAATGGGTTTTAAATTCTTCATGAGTGCTTTGACCCAACCTAGAGTTATCCTAACTCAACCTAGGTGTTGGAAGTTTGTCAATGATGTCTCCAAGGTGACCAAGGATGTTGATGAGGTGTCATGTGTGCTAGAATGACAATGAGAAAGTGTGATTCAATGTTTTTTCATAGTTATTCAATATTTGACTTGGATAAGTAGATGGTAGATGTTATTAATGGTGTGGTCATGTTTCAAAGACCCTATGTGGTGTGTTTAGTTCTTGGAGTGATTGTGTAAGTGAAAGGAATTCATCAGAGTAGTCATATGAGTGTCAAGGTTCAAGTAGTCATCTTGACAGATAAAGTTGAGTGAGCAGATTGATGACATCACATTTCACACATGTGAAGGTTTCAAGAAAAGATTGATATATGGATGAATTCCTCTATTAGAGGATATCATGTGGTATAAGTTTTATATTATGAGGATATGTGTGGAAAAAGTTATTAAGGTGTAAAGTTGGCTTCTCAGACAAAATTCACTAAGTTCCTATACTTAGCCAATTTTGTGATATCAAAGATCTATGATGAGTGTTTAATCAGGTGATGAAAATTTATAGTGAGTGATTAATCTAATAGGATTAGGATATAATGATGATAATTATACTTTTCAGATAGAGATCAATGACGAGCATGAAGTCTATTAGTCAAAGATCTTGAGAATGAACGTGATGAAGACGTGTTACATTCATGGAGATTGAGTAGTAGATCAAGATAAATAAATAAATTCAACTACGAAGAGGAAGATAAATATTAAAAATTACTCAATAATTAATTATAATTATCAACAAGCATGTGGGCATGCCAAGTGGTGGAAACTCATTGGAGACTGACTACAGGGTATGTAGAGGGAATGAGGGGCTACCAAGTTGCTTGATCTTAGAAGTGAGGATCTAAGATCAATGATGAGATATGAAATTTAAACTTAGGAGGATCATAAGGAGATTTAAATATCATGTTTTATCAAGATATACAAGGACACAAGATGAAGACACATGTTTGCAGATGATTTTACATTAATCAGTGACCGTTGGCATTTAAATTAGCAAAAGGATAAAGTAGTGTTAGTATTTTGCTTAAATATTTTGATTTAGGACGAATTTATTGATGGTGTAAAAGTAAAATTTTAATATTACTTCAAGGATCATCTAGAGACATTATTTATAATTTTTTATTGTCCTTTAGTCAAATATATTTATTTCCAAAGTTGACTATGTGTTTGACCATGTTTTATAAGTAACCTGAGAAGGATATTTGAAGATTTATTGATGGTATTTTGATATCTAAATATGAGATGAATATTAAGGAATGTGATATACTCTATGAGTACCATCTATGTTGATTATGTATTTTTGACCGATCCATATTATATATGAATAAAGGCTTAGAAGTTGACTATGTTTATTGAATACACTAGCAGTTTGAGTGACCATCTTGTAGAGGTAAGTTGAAGGTGTTCCGAGAAAAATTGAGGAAACACATGAATATTAACATGTCAAGGAAGTATCAAATGTTCATGATAATTTATTATATATCTTATGTTTCCCATATTAAATTTTGGAGAGTCAAAAGAGCTTGACTATATTTTGACTATATATGACCAGTCTAAGTGGTCATTTTGAGAGAGTTGATTTGAGTGTTTAGAGCCTATTTTGGAATTTCTAAGGAATATGGAGTTATTTAAAAGGTCTCAAAGGTTTCACCCATGTGATATAATAATATGGATATGTGAAATATTTGAGTTTTTACTTCAAAGTTTGAGATTGTGTTTTTTATGTTTGAAGGCCTAAAGAACAAGGAGACCTAATTGGTAGGTTAAATTGTTGAGTTGGTGTTCCAAGTGGCATGGACACATAAGGGAGTTATCAAGGGTATATTATAGATAGTTTTTATGTTTTAAAATCATTATTAGAAGCTAAAATTGGCACAATGACTTAAAGTTGTAATGTATGGGTGAGTAGGCCTAATTATTTTAGGTCTCACCAAAACCTAATGGTGGTTTGGGGTTAATGAGGTAATGAATGACCTAAGGAGTGTGGGGTTCTTAATTTTAAAATATATGAAGACCTATTTCAAAGGTATAATATGTATGGTAAGTATCTTGGCCAACCAAGATGGGTTAGATGAGTGTATGGCATAAATACTGGGCATAATTAGCCGATTTGGAGTGGTGTTGAGAGAGCATGGATTCAAGTAAAGGAGAGAACATATGAAAGAGAAATTATAGTTGATTGAGGAACAAAAAAGAGTGAATAGGATCATTCATGATTGTCTGATCAAGTTGATTTATGAGGATACATAGGTCATTGGACCTAATGATCCTAGAAGAGGTAGTTTGAGTGAGTTAGTCCTAGAGGCAGCTTGATAGAGTTTGGAGATAAAGAGTGTAGAAAAAGGTGGTCATATTCATTTGAAGATCAAAAATAGGTGTTTAATATTATATATTCAAGATATTTGAGTAGGTGCTTAGTTCCTAGGGGGTTGGTTCATCCTTGCAAGATAAATCTTGTTAAAGGTCTAGTTGTTGTGGGTGCTCAACTAGATAGGGGTAGTATATCCTTATGGGATTGGTGTCTCACTAAAATAATGGATGGGTGTTCCTTGATTAGTTGATTATAGTCTAAATATTGGGTCTTTTTAATATAAGACTATATTCTATCTTGTAGGGTTTAGTGGGTTTTATCCCCCAAGAGGGTTTCCCACATATATCATCTATTTCATGTTTGATCTTATTTTATATTCCATGCTCATTGTTATGAATGATGTGTATTATTTATGATTGTATGTGTTGAATGGTTAAGGTTTTAAAGGGTTTGTAATTGGATTTAATATCTAGGATCACTGGTTCACCCCCCTTAGTGATTATACCTCTAATAATTGGTATTAGAGCAGGACCTTCTGTGCAAGTTTAACCACTTGAAGGTGATCTAAGGTACAATATGGGTAGTCATCAAATTCAAGGAGGCTTTTCAAATAATCATTCACCAATGTTCAATGGTTCCAGTTATTTTGTTTGGATTGTGAGGATGAAGACCCACATCATATCAATAGGGTTTGAAATTTGGCAATATGTTGTGGATGAATATTCAACCCCCTCAACCCCTCCAACTACCACAGCTGATAAGAAGTTGTGTGAGAGAAATTATAAGGCAATGAATGCCATCACTTGTGGTCTTTGAGAGACTAATTACACTAATGTAATCCATTGTAAATTTTCTAAAGAGATATGGGATAAATTATAGATCATTAATTAAGGGGATTCAAAGGTCAAGTTGGCCAAGTTGCAGACTCACCAAAGATAATTTGAGAGTCTCAAGATGAAGGAAGAGGATTTAGTGACATAATTTATATAGAGAGTTGATGAGATTGTGAACATCACTAGAGGTTTATGAGAGGATATTGATGAATCTACTATTTTAAAAAAGGTATTAAGGTCTCTTACCCTTAAATTTGATTCAAATGTTTTGGCCATAGAAGAGATTTATGATCTCACAAAAATGAATATGGATGAACTACATGGTACTCTCATAGCCTATGAGATGAGAGTTAGTGATGACAAACCACCAAAGAAGGAATTAAGAAAAAAATGAAGCCAAAGAAGAAGAGAAATCAAGGTAAGGAATTCAAGTATGATTATATTTATGAAGATAAACTAACTGATTTATTTACAAGGAAATTGAAAATAGGTTCAAGCAAATATAAGGGTAAACTACCCTTCAAATGCTTCAATTATGGAAAGGTAGGACACTTTGCCAATAAGTTCCCTCATAATCATAATAAGTATGATGATGAAGAGCATGATGAAGAACAAGATGAAGGTAATAATACATTTATGTCTGATAATAGGGATAAAGGATTAAATATGTATAATGACAAGAAGATTATCTACACCAATGAATATTATAGTTCATCAGATGAGACTGAAGATAGTGATTCTGAGTTTGATAATGAAGATGGTGGTCCTATTGAAGATGAAGTCCTCTACATGGCCAATGAAGGAATTTTTTCATGTCAAAAGGAGTCTACTTGGAGTCATAAAGATAATCAATAAGATGAGGACTATGAGACTAAGTTGATGAATGCCCTTGAAGATATGAATATTGAGAAGAAGAAGACTAAGAATTTGAAGTTACATATGAAGGACTATGTAGAGAAATTGAGTATATATGAAGATCTAATGGATTGAGAATCTAAGGAGCATAAATATATAGTTAAGCATCTAAATAGTCAATTATAAATCATGTCTATAAGCCTGAATGCTAAATAAGATGATTGTTCAAGGTATGTGATTTAAAATGAGTCAATAAAAGCTAAGTTAAAAAATACATCTAGTAAGATGAAGTTGTTTGTGATGTTTGAAAAGAGCTCAAGCGATCTAGATAAAATTTTGAATAGTCAAAAGCATGCTAGTAATAAAATTGGATTTGGTTACAAAGAAGAATGAAAGATTGTAACTCAAGACAAAGTGAAGACTAATATGAACAAAGACAATCAGACCTTGAAGGTCAATAATCAGTCTTGGAATGAATATATTGGTAGATTGAGGAAAAAGTAGATTAGACAACCAAATGCCATGAGGTATGCAAATTTTAATGATTACTTTTATACTTGCACTCTATTTATTCATAGGGATAGAGAGTGTAGAAGACTTTCTAAAAATGAGTGAAATCATTAGTCAAATAGTATGAACAACATTGAGTGCTTAAGTTGTTATGAAATAGGACACATTGCAATACTTTGTCCAAATCAAGTAAGGAAAGTTGAGTTCACTTCAAGAAGAGTGGTTTGCTACAATTATATAGGAATTGATCACATTTTTAAGTTTTAAAAATAAAGGACATCAAGTTATAATTAGTCATTCCAGGCTCCTAGAGTGCAAGGTAGAAGGCAAGTTAAAGTATGGAAACCAAAAGTGGAAACTATATGTTATGATCATTTTAAAAGTCCAATGGACTATTTTCCATAGTAGAAGATGATACACATGTTAAATAATTCCAAGGGTACTCATTATCTGATCATGTTAAGAATAAAGAGATAAAGCTCACTAAAGAGACCAAGGCAGTTGAAATTTGTCCCAAGGTATCTATAAACTCAAGTAAACAAACTAATGTTGTTGAGAAAGTTTCCTATAAATAATATTAGTTGACAATGCCAAGTGTTGATGCTTTAAAATGTGAGAATGATACTTCAATTGAAAAGGTATGCCAAGAATATTTATTTTCTCCATGTATTGTCAATACCATCCTAGAGAAAAGGAAAGTGATAAAGAAGATAAACAAGTTGATTTAGTCAAGTAAAAGAAGAAGAAGAAGAAGAATCATAATTTCAAGTTATCTAAGAAGGAGAGAGAATATAAAGAGTTGTGGGAAAATCCTAGTTTCACATTGTTCTAGGACATTGTGGTTTAGGGGTGTCTCTCTCTACGCTTCAAGGAGACACTTGTCAGTGGAAGGAAGCATAGTGGTTGCTAGTTGAGTTTTAGTTGATATTGCAGGACAAGAAAGGTCATGAGAAGATGTCCTTGGTTAAGGGAGAACAATGAATTTTATGTAATTTATTCAAAGTGTTATGATGGTGAGTTATCAAAATGTTTTATTTTCATAATAAAGGTGTGTTTATCTTGTTCTAGTATGCTCAAGATGTGTTTAGGGTTTTTAGTTCTAAAGGTAAGAACTTGTCAATTTATGTTACTTAAATTGATTGTTCAAAATGATGAAGACTGAAGGAAATGTTTGTATAGAGTATGAGGATAGTGTGTTGTCATATTGTTAGTATAATGAAGAATGTCTTAGAGTTTTGTATATGACAAGTTGTGTCTATCATGGAGTTCATAATGTTCTGAAGATGAGATAGTTCCTTGAGAGTGTTTTGAAAAGGTTATAAAACATGATGACTTGTAGAGGATAAAAGGGAAATTATTTTGAGATCCATATGAGAGTTATTCATGTCTGATTCAATTGATTAAGTTTATCTAATGAAGATATGATACCTATTGGTGGTTTCTTAAGGATATTGACTGAGTGTGGATAGTGTTGAAGAGTTGATAGCAGACCTAATTCGTTGAGAAGACTTGTTGAAGATGCTTTTCAAATAGATCATAAAGTTATGGGGAACTAACTCAGATAGTTAGAGAGTCTTGAATAAGTGTGCATAATGTAAGGGGGAGTCCCTCTTAATATTTTCAAGGTGATTTGAAGTAGTTTTGTTACTTTTATGTTTTGTCTTCATAGAACAAAGTTTGATCAAAGAAGAATGTAGTCATGGAGCATGTTTGAGAAGCTCAAGGTAAGAATAGGTATTTACAATGTTAGGGGGAGTCTGTATCATCTCTTAGATGTGGTCCTTTCCTATTATTGGTCCTTGAAGTCTTTTTAGGTCTACAAGATTAGAAGCTGAGCCCATTTTGTCATTATGTCAAAAGGGGAAAAAGTGATTAAAGAGAGAGATAGAGTCTAAGCATAAGCTTTATATTGGTGTTGAAATAAATGACAAAGGGGGATATTGTTTTAGGTTTGTAAATGATGTCTCCAAGGTGACCAAGGATGCTGATGAGGTTTTATGTGAGCTAGAATGACAATGACAAAGTGTGCTTCAATGTTCCTTCATACTTCTTTAGTATTTGAATTGGATAGGTAGATGGTGGATGTTATTGATGGTATGGTTATGTTTTAGAGACCCTATGGGGTGTTTTGAGTGCTTTTAGTGTTTTTGGAAGAAAAATTAATTCATTAAAATAATCATATGAGTGTTTAAGTTCAATTAGTCATATTGACAAATAAAGTTGAGTGAGTAGATTGATGACATGAGATTCCACACATGCAAAGGTTTAAATAGAAGATTGATATATGGATGGATTCATACATGAGAGGAGATCATGTGATATATGTCTTATATTATGAGGATATGTGTGGAAAAATTTATTAAGGTACAAAGTTGTCTTCTCAGATAGATTTCACTAAGTTCCCATACTTAGCCAATTTTGTTATATCAAAGATCTAAATTGAGTGATTAATTTGAAAAAATAAAGATCTAACAATGAGTGTTATAGTTTTGAGATGGATATAAATGGAGAGCACTAAGTCTATTAGTCAAGATCCTTAGAATGAATAATGAGTGTTTAGGTTTAAGTAGTCATCTTGACAAATAAAGTTGAGTGAGAAGATTGATGACATCAAATTTCACACATGTGAAGGTTTGAAGAGAAGATTGATATATGGATGGATTACCCTATGATAGGAGATCATGTGATCTAAGTATTATATTTTGAGGATATGTGTGGAAAATGTTATTAAGGTGAAAATTTGGCTTCTTAAATAGAGTTCACTAAGTTCCCATACTTAGCCAATTTTGTGATATCAAAGATCTACAGTGAGCATTTAATCAAGTGATGAAGATCTAAATTGAGTGATTAATTTGGAAAAATAAAGATCTAACAATGAGTGTTATAATTTGTAGATAGATATCAGTGGTGAGCACTAAGTCTATTAGTCAAGATCCTTATAATGAATAATGAGTGTTTAGGTTCAAGTAGTCATCTTGACAAATAAAGTTGAGTGAGTAGATTGATGACATCAAATTTCACACATGTGAAGGTTTAAAGAGAATATTGATATATGGATGGATTCCCCTATGAGAGGATATAATGTGATCTACGTCTTATATTATGAGGATATGTGTGTAAAAATTATGAAGGTGCAAAGTTGGCTTCTCAGATAGAGTTCACTAATTTCCCATATTTAGCCAATTTTGTGATATCAAAGATCTACGGTGAGCATTTAATAAAGTGATGAAGATCTAAATTGAGTGATTAATTTGGAAAAATAAAGATCTAACAATGAGTGTTATACATTTTAGATAGATATCAATGGCAAGCACTAAGTCTATTAGTCAAGATCCTTAGAATGAATAATGAGTGTTCAGGTTCAAGTAGTCATCTTGACAAATAAAGTTGAGTGAGCAGATTGATGACATCAAATTTCACACATGTGAAGGTTGAAAGAGAAGATTGATATATGGATGGATTCCCCTATGAGAGGAGATCATGTGATTTAAGTCTTATATCATGAGGATATGTGTGGAAAATTTTATTAAGGTGGAAAGTTGGCTTCTCAGATAGAGTTCACTAAGTTCCCATACTTAGCCAATTTTGTGATATCAAAGATCTACGATGAGCATTTAATCAAGTGATAAATATATAAATTTAGTGATTAATTTTAAAAAATAAAGATCTAATAATTAGTGTTATACTTTTCAAATAGATATCAATGGCAAGCACTAAGTCTATTAGTCAAAATCCTTATAATGAATAATGAGTGTTTAGGTTCAAGTAGTCATCTTGACAAATAAAGTTGAGTGAGTAGATTGATGATATCATATTTCACACATGTGAAAGTTTAAAGAGAATATTTATAGATGGATGGATTCCCATATGAGAGGAGATAATGTGATCTAAGTTTTATATTATGAGGATATGTGTGGAAAACGTTATTAAGGTGCAAAGTTGGCTTCTCAGATAGAGTTCACTAAGTTCCCATACTTAGCCAATTGTGTGATATCAAAGATCTACAGTGAGAATTTAATAAAGTGATGAATATTTAAATTGAGTGATTAATTTGAAAAAACAAATATCTAACAATGAGTGTTATACTTTTTAGATAGATATCAATGGTGAGTACTAAGTCTATTAGTCAAGATCCTTAGAATGAATATGATGAAGACATGTGTCACATTCACAGAGTTTGAGTAGCATATTGAGATTGATAGAGCATGTTCAATCATGTAGAGGAAGATAAATGGTATACATTAGTCAATAATTCAAAATAATTCTCAAAAGTAGCATGATAATGCGAAGCAGTGGAAGTTCATTAGAGACTAACTGTAGGGTACGTAGAGGGCATTTGAGGTTGCCAAGAGCTTGATCTTGAAAGTGAGGATATAAGATCAATAGTGAGAGATGAAATTTAAATTTAGGAGGCTCATAAGGAGATTTATATAAAAAATTTTAGAAAGATATTCAAGGACATGAGATGAAGACACATGTCTTTAGATGATTTTGCATTAACTAGTGACCGCTAGCATTTGAATTAACAAAATGATAAACCAGTGATCAATATTTTGCTTATATCTTTTGATATAGGATGGATTTATTGATGTTGTAAAAGATAAATTTTAATAATACTTCAAGGTGCATCCAAATAAACTATTTATAAGGTTTTAATATCTATACAGTTAAAGATATTGAGCTCCAAATTTGACAATATGTTTGACCATGTTCTACAAGTAACCCAAGAAGGGTATTTGAATATTTATTGATGGTATTTTGATGTTTCAAGATGAGATAACTATTTTAAAATGTTATATAATATATGAGGACCATATTTTTGGATTATATAGGTTTTAATAATCCATATTTAGTATGAACAAAGGCTTAGAAGCCGATTATGTTTATTTAATACACTAGAAGTTTGAGTGACCATCTTACAGAAGTAAGTTGAAGGTGTTCTAAGAAAATTTGAGGAAAAAAATGAATATGAATATGTAAAGGAATTCTCAAAGGTTCATGATAATGTATTGGAGATCTTATGTTTCCCATATTCAGTTGTGAAGAGTCAAAATATCTTGACTGTATTTTAACTATATATGACCAATCTGAGTGGTCATTTTAAGAGAGTTGAATTAAGTGCTTAGAGCCTATGTTGGAATGTCTAAGGCACATGGACATGTTTAATAAGTCATAAAATTTTTTTTAATGTGATCTAATCATATGGATATGTGAAATATTATAGTTTTTGCTTCAAATTTTTAAGACTATATTTTCTATGTTTGAAGGCCTAAAGAGCGAGGAGACCTAATTGGTAGGTTCAAGTGTTGAGTTCGTGTTCCATGTGGAATGGACCCATGAAGGAGTTATAAAGGTTATATTAGAGATAGGTTTTATGTTTTAGAAGTAATGGTATTATCTGAAAGTGGCCCAAAGAGTTGAATTTGTAACGTATGGGTGAGTAGGCCTAATTGTTTTAGGTCTTACCAAGACATAATGGTGGTTTCGGGTTAATGAGGTAATGGCTGACCTAAATAATTTTGGGTTATTACATGTAATGTGTATGAATATATATTTCAAAGGTATAATAATTATGGTAAGCATCTTAGTTGAATAAGATGGGTTAGATGAGTGTATGGTATAAATACAAGGCATAATTGGCCTATTTGGAGTGGTGTTGAGAGAGCATGGATTCAAGTGAAGGAGAGAACATTTGAAAGAGAAGGTAAAGGTCATTGAGTACAAATAAAGAGTGAAGAGGATCAATCATTCTTGTCTGATCAATTTGATGCAAGAGGACACAAAGGTCATTAGACCTAATGAGCCTAGAAGAGGCTATTTGAGTGAGTTAGTCCTAGAGGCAAATTGAGAGAGATTAGAGGTGAAGATTATAGACAAAGGTGGTCATAATTAGTTGAAGATCAAAAATAGGTGTTTAAAATGATCTTTTCAAGGTAGCTTAGTGGGCTCTTAGTTGCCTAGGGGGTTGGTTCCTCCTTGAAAGATAAAGCTTGCTAAAAGTCTAGTTGTTGTGGGTGCTCAATTAGATAGGGGAAATAGTTCCTTGTGGCATTGATGTCTCAATAAACTAAGAGATGGGTGTTCCTTGATTAGTTGGTGCTAGTATAAATGTTGAATCTTATTATTATAGTATTGTATTCCATCTTGTAGGGTTTAATGGGGTTTATGCCCCAAGAAGCTTTCCTACATATATCATGTGTTTTGTGTTTGATCTTGTTTTATCTTCCATGTTCATTATTATGAATGATGTGTATACATCATGATTGTATGTGTTGAATGGTTAAGGTTTTAAAGGGTTTGAAATTGGATTAAATATCTAACATCATGGATTCACCCCCCTCTTAGTGATTATACCACTAACACTAGGTTATTTTAGACTCAACCAAACTTAGAATTAAACCTAACCTCCCTAGGGTTAGAGTTATTTTTTAGACCTATAAATACAAGTGCCCTCACTCTATACAAAAAAGCTTATGTGTGTAAGGTTAATATATAGGAATTACTTTAAATATCTGTCAAAGTAATTTTATAATGCCAAATTGATCCCCAAGCTTAATACCAAGCAAAGTCAAGGCAAGCAAAGCCACAAATGGCCATTAAAGAAGTGCTACCAACATGGATAAGGATTGATTAAAGTCTCTAATGCCATATATTGATCAAGAACATATAATATGCCAACAATTGGACATAAATTTTGATAAGGGAGGTAATTTGTTTTGTGTTTTTATCTCTATTTTGTGTTCTATTCCATTATTTTATGCTCCTCTAGTTCTTAGGCAAGAGTGTTTATTTTCATTTAATTTTTATACATAGATTTTTAGTTAATTCACTGAAAAGGAACTAATCAATATTTGTGTGATCTTCAAACTTATAAGATACATAATGGCATGCCCAGTGAGACCACTCATCCTATATGGAAAAGATGAATGATGTGGAACCTTTAGAATTCCCAAAAATAGCATTTAAATATTTAAGTTTAGAGTTTTGTGCTAAAACATCTTGTCATGTTTTGTTTATAATCAGAGACTTTTCCCTATGTAACAGTGACTTCACCTTTTTCATCACCTATTTATGATATTTTATTTTGAAAAACTAATGAATTTACATTGGTGACTTGTCTTAAGTATTGGTGACGTCAATAAAAATAAATGATAACATCGACCCTACTATTTGGTGACATTGATAGGTATATTTGCAAATGATTTTGGTGACTTCAACTATTTTTGAGTTATTTTTAGCAACTTCACCTAGATTAATAGGTAACTTTGCCACAATTTAATGGTGGCTTTACTAGAAACTATCTTTTATATATTTGTGCCATAGTAAAATAATGACTTCACTAGAATTGGTGGCTTTACTTTGTTGCATAATTAGTGACTTTGCTATATGTAAATAAAAAATTGAGAGCTAAAAATGGAATGTTGTTTATTGGTTATAATTTCTTACTAAAGACAAGAGACCCCCCTAACATTTTTCCATGAACAAAGGTGGATAAAGAAAGGTCTAAAAACTTCTAAGTCTCATACACACTTTCATTTTAGTGCTTAAAATTACCCTAACCAGACTTGGTTTTCACATTTCAAGTTTTTATAAGAGCAAACAAGGCCAAGGGGTCAAAAATTCATTCAGACCTAATTTGGTGCTTTAAAATTAATGTTCACTTCAATTTAGAGCTCTTAAGAGATTTTAACTTTTTGTTTGGTCTTTGTTTATTAGCTAGTTTCAAAGTTCCTAGATTAAATTATTTATTTATGGTAAACCAAAAACTTTACGTGTATGCTCTCCCCTTGTCCAGTATGGGGAACTCAAGTGACGAAAAGTTCTTTGTTCATTACCTTATTTGTTTAACATAGAATGGAAATAACATCACATATGTTATCCCCAAGATCTGAGTGACTTGAATAACCCATAAATGAACTCTAAAGTCTTTCCAAATTTTATTTTTTTAATTTTCTTGCATTTGGCTTGTGGGTTAGAGTTCATTGCCTCCTCACAAGTTATTTATGGGTACGTTGACCTAGGATTTCATCTCCCAACATCATACCAACCCCACTCCAGGTTGGGGTATATAAATTATGCATGTGATATTGAGATTAAATAATGGTTGAGTGGTTAGCATGCCAATCCTAATGAAAATCCAGATCAGTTCATAGTAAACATCAAAATTTATTAAGAAGTACATGACTAAAGTCATTGTGCAAAGGACTAGACCTTTACATAGTAAGTTAGTGAGTTTGAATTCAAATGAGGTGATGCATCACTGTGTTAGTCATACTTTGGACCATTTAGCACATTTTTAAACTTATATATTTTAGTCAACCCCACTTGTCATGGAATGTCTTTCCAAATGTCATGTGTTTCCCATTCTAAGTTTTTGCCATGTAAAAATGCTTGATAAAGAGAGGGGGGATTAAAAAATCTACCTAGACTTATTATTTAATTTGTAGATTAACATTTAATTCCTTTTGATAATTGGTATATCGATAGAAACTTTGGTAGAATCTACGCACACCTTGTCGGTTTTAAGGATAGGACATGCACTTAGAGTTATTTCTATTTTCTTTTATTTACATGTGTGTTTGGGTCTAAAATTGATTTTTTTTTTCAAATCGAAATCAGTCTATATTAGATTCTTAATTTAGTGATTTAATTCACCATAGGAATATTTCTTGTTTAATTTTTTTTACTCATGACATCCATTTTGGGTATATTGTTATTACACCATCCTATATTTTAGGATATTGTTTTGTTATAGTTTTGGCTATATAATAGCCCTTGTAATGCATTCTAAATTTAAGTTGAATGATATAATTATTTTTCAAGATAACATTTGGTATCAAATAAGGAAAAAATAAGAGGAGCCCTAAGGCACTCTCTTTTGATCCAAGAAGCATTTACAAAAGGAAAACCCCAAGCTCTCACTTCTAAACCTATGAGGTTGAACAAGGACTCTAGAGGAGCCTGTGCACTCTTAAAGTCATTATTCATATTTATATTGCAATTAATTATTGCATTTCAAGGACTACATTGATTAATTTGGTGTAGTGAATGCATTGGTTTCCAAATGGTCTGGCATACTACAACATTTTCAAACAATGTCAAGATTATATCACATATGGGGTATTGATTACTCCACATTTGCATGCAAGTATCAGAGACTTGGAATCATGTGTCATTAAAAGAATATAAATGAGATTTTGTGAGTAATCAGCCTGAGTGCCATCTAGGAAAGCATAGTTCTTGGCTTGGCATTTGGAATTACTTGTTGATGTCCATACATCTATGACTGCGTTGGAGTAAAGCATGAAGTTTGGCATTTATAAATTCTTTTTAGAATAACAAGCTCTTTATTATTTTAATCCACCAAAAACTAATTAAATATCTTGTTAGCTACCCTTTAAATATTCAAAACCACCTTCAAAACAACCTTTAAAATACTCAAAACCATTTTTTTAAACCCAAAACCACCTGTCTTAATTTCCTTTGCTACAAATTCTTTTCAAAATCACCTTTTTGACAACACATGGTATTGCCCAAGGAGCATGATTTTGCTCATAAAATGCACTTTTAAGGGTTTAAATACAAGTTTTATCCTTCATACACTTGTATTGATGCATAGGGGAGTTGGTGAGTATATTTTTTGGTAAAGAGGAGGTGGGAGATTCAAATCCCCTCAAAATGTTTTTTAGTAATCCGTCTAAATTTGGCAATTTTGCTAATTTTAGTTTTAAATAGCTAAATTTAACTATAAATGTACTAAAAAAACAAAAAAATAAAATTAAAAAGGGGGGAAAAGGCAAAGTAAAATTTTATTTATTTTTCCATAAAGAGGCCAAAGAGTCCAACAAAATGAAAAAAATAAAGTGTTTTTTCATTTTTTGAAAAGCATTGTAATTTTTTATTTTGAAAAATATTGTAATTATTTTACATATTTGCATAAAATCATGAGTTTTCAAACTCAATCTCAACATTTAATACAAGTGGTGCCTTTGACTCACGTTTATGGGTAAAGCTATCACACTTAAGTTACTACATCCATAGCCTAACATAGTTGTAACAATGACATATGGGTATCATCTCTTTAAATCATCATAACCATCCCTTCATCTACCCATTCATTTCAATCAAAGGGCATAAATCTTGACTAGTGGTATTTCCAAGTATATAGCGAAGTTACGTGTCTGTATGTGAAAATCCATCTAAGCAGGTGCTAGTGATTGAACTAAACCTTTTAAGTATTGTCTAAGTACCATGTACTAAACTCTTTCACATAAGTTTATGCTTATTTCATGTACCATCAAATATATAGAAAGGGTAAAATTCTTCCACACACTAACAGGTATAAAGTAAGGGTGCATATAAATAAAGGTCTTATATAACAAACTAATGGTATATAGAAAGGGAGACCTTAATACCTAGAGTGATAAGGAACCAATACATCACCTTTGGTTAGATTCTACATAATGGTCGTAAATGGGCCAAAATTCTTTCTTCCAGACTCACAACTTCTTTGTGGCGAGAACTATGCCACTTGGAAAACTAAAATCAAGACACATTTGGAATCTGAAGATATTTGGCATGTTATTAATGGCACTCTTACCTAACATGCTACTGATGTTGATTATTAGAATAAGTTTGATAAAGCCAATTATAAGGTAAAGTATATAATCATGTTTGGAGTATCAGATGAGGTATAACCCCATATCTGTGAGGTCAAAACAATAAAAGGCATTTGGGATAAACTCTAGATAGTCTATGAGGCCAAAAATGAAGGAACCATTCTTCATTTGCAGAGTCAACTTCATTCCCTCAAATTAAAGTCTAATGAAAAAGTGGAAACTTTTCTTCATTATGTTGTAACCTTGAGGGCCTCGCTCCAAGCATTGGGTGAAATAATGTCAGATGCATCTCTTGTACATATTATCCTAAGAGCACTACCACCCTTCTATAGGATCTTTGTGACTAATTTGATAGTCACCAAACAAAAACCATATTTTGATAAGTTGGAAAACATGTTGGAATAGGAAGAGTCTATGCATACATAATAAGAAGAATCAAAATAACATATTCTTGCCACTAATCAATAGAAAGGAAAGAAGAAAATCAAGTATTATAAAACAAAGCAAGGTAAACAACATCATTCATAGGGGATAAACAATAGAAAGTTTGCCTCATATGTTGAAATATAGGCCATGAGCTAAATAAGTGTTGGTATAACTCATTTACATAGGTCTCTTCAAGTAAAAATAATCCCAATCACCAATAATCATCTCATCCACATAAATGATAGGGAGAAAAGAAATGGCATTAGAAGAAGAAATCCAATCAGCAAGGCAACATTTCTAAATAGGAAGACACCCACTCAGATGAGGACTTCCTATATGCTACAAAGTTTCATGATGAATCAACACCATAAAGTTATATCTAGTATGTCAACTTAGGTGTAACTTGACATATGACTAGAAGACAAAATTGGTTCTACAACATGAATGAGACTTACCTGAAAAATCATGTCTCTTTGGGTGATTATTCATCCTACCAAGTTTAAGGCATTGGTAATATTTCCTTACCACTTGAATGACATGATTGCAAAATCTCAAATGTCTAATATGTCCCAGTACTCACAAAGAATCTTCTCTCAGTCAGTCAACTACTTGACCAAAATTTCAAGGTTGAATTTGATTGCAAAAGTGGAAAAAATATGTGTTTGATCAAAGATAAATTAAAATGCTTGAAAATTATTATACAAGCCTCAAGAGTTGGTAAAATACTCCAACTTGACTTTATTCGACCAAACAATCAAGCACTTGTAACTCAAGATTCAAACTTAACCAATTTATGGAATCACAGATATGGTCATGTCAATTTTGGATACCTAAAATCACTCAATAATTGGAACATGGTCCACAAACTTCCTTAATTGAAAAAAATACATATTTCTACATTGGTTGTCTAGAAAGGAAACAACATCAGACATCTTTTGGGCAAAGTTCCTTAAGAGTATATGGTAAGCTTGATTTGGTGCATACAGATATTTGTAAGCCTTTGAGGTCCAGTCACTCTGGGTTTCAGTATTTCATGATCTTTGTTAATGACTACTCATGCGATATGTGGGTTTACTATCTAAATACCAAAGACCAAGCCTAAAATTCTTTCAAAGAGTTCAAAGTCTCAGTCAAAACTAAATCTAGTCAAAAAATCAAGGCTCTCCACTCAAATTGAGGAGGAGAATTCACCAGTAAAGCATTTTATATTTATTTGAAAAAACATGGCATTCATCGACAAATGACTCCCCCATACACTTCATAGCAAAATGGTGTTACAAAATGACAAAACTGCACTATCATGGAAATGGTGCATAGCATGGTTGAAGATTTAAGTTTGGCATGCAGATATTGGGTAGAACTAATGAAAATAATAGTCTATTTTTTAAACAGGTCACCCAATATAGCTCTTCATAATCAGACTCCACGTGAAGCTTGGATAGGGCATAAACCTTCCATAATTCATCTTTGATTTTTTAGATGTATGGCCTATATGCATGTTCCTAAAAAGAAGAGAAAGAAACTAAACACTAGATCCATGCCTTATATCTTCTTAGGGTGTAGTGAAGAGTCATTATCCTACAGACTAATGGACCCTAAAATAAAGAATATATCCATCAATAGGGATGTTGAGTTTTATGAGAAAAGTAAAACTATTTTGCCTTCCACAAACTCATAGGATTTAGTAATCAGACCTCTAGATAATTTATAAGGTCATAACCACATTGAAGGTGAAAATAATGATGAAGATGATCAATCAGTTAATATAGATCAACCCACAAGAACAATACAATGTATTCCTAAATGGTATACAAGTACATTAAGAGATGTTAACTAGATAGAATTCTAGACACATCAACTACTGGACCAAGGACTCATAACATGACTCAAGACGAGGTCAATTTGGCCCTAATGAACATAGTTTTAGAATCAGTAGATCCCTCGATAGTTCAAGAAGCCCTAGAGTGTAAACCTTAGAAGGATGACATGGATGTAAATATCAATCACTAATGAAACATAAAAAATGGTAGCGTGAAGATCTTCCACTAGGGAAGAAGCCAATTGGTTGTAAATGGGTCTACAAAACAAAATACAAAGCAGATGGTAGTATTGATAAGCACAAGGCATGACTCATAGCAAAGGGTTATGCACAAAAGGAAGGCATAGATTATGAGGAGATATTTACTCCTATGGCCAAGATCAAAACAATCAGAATGATATTTTCTTTGACTACATAATTTGGATGGAAGATCCACTAAATGGATGTAAAAAGTCTCTTTCTTAAAAGAGATCTACAAGAAGTTTACGTGACACAATGAAAAGGTTTTGTCTCACCCGATAATGAAATAAAAGTATGTAAACTAATAAAATATCTGTATGATCTCAAATAGGCTCCTTGATCTTGGTACATAAATATCAATGAACATCTCATCCAACATGGATTCCAAAGATGTCACTATGGTCCAAATCTCTACCTAAAATAGCAAAGGGGAGAGATTGTATTTGTTATAGTATATGTTGATGATCTAGTCATCACCAACAATTTGGTGGAGATGATAGATGCAACCAAGAAAGATCTTAACTGATCATTCAACATGACATATCTCAATCTTCTACACTATTATCTTGGATTAGAAGTATGGCAAAAGGAACACCACATCTTTGTGTCCCAAATGAAATATGCTAAGACAATGGTTGATAAATTTAGGATGATGGATAGTAATACAATTGTTACACCTATGGAGACAAGGCTTCAGTTATCTTATACAAATCCATCACCATAAGTAAATACAACTCTCTATCGACAGTTACTTATGAGTCTTATTTACTTAACACATACTAGGCCAGACATCATCTATGCAGTTAGCTATCTTTTAAGGTTCATGTAAGAGCCAAAGATGTCTCACTGGAAAGCAACAAAGTGAATACTAAGATATATCAAGGGTAAAATGGACTTCAACCCAGAATATAAGAATAATGACAATTTATTCTTGATAGGATATTCTGACTCAGATCATGTAAGAAATATTGACGTCAAAAATTCCACTTCCAGATATGTATTCCTTTTAGGATCTAGTCCTATATCTTAGGGGAGCAAGAAATAGAACTTTGTTTCTTGATCTTCCATTGAAGTAGAATATCATGCTACAAGAGGAGTTATTTGTGAAATGATATGGTTACATTACATACTAGAAGGATTTGGAGTACCATAAAAGACACCTACCATCTTGTACTATGACAATGAGGGTACTCTCAAACTTGTTTGCAATCTAGTCTTTCATGAGCATACAAAACATATTGAGGTACAAGTACATTTCATTCATGAACATGTATAACAACACAATATCCAACTCTAATATTGTCTAATATAAGAACAATGTGTAGATGTCTTCACCAAATTACTTACATGTGACAAATTTGAGGCATTTAGAGAATTTCTCTCCTATTCACTTCAAGTTATGATAAATTAAGGGGGAGAATGTTAGATTATTAATTTAGTGATTTAATTCATCATAGAAATATTTATAATTTAATTTGTTTTACCCATGACATCCATTCCAGGTATATTTTTATTACACCATCCTATATTTTAGGACATTGTTGTTCTATAGTTTTGCCTATATAATATCACTTGTAATGCATTCTAAATTTAAGCTGATTAGTATACTTATTTTTCAAGCTAATAGTCTAAATCTTCACATATTTTCATACCACTTTGAACTAAAAGGTGTTACACTACCATTTTTGTTTCAAACATTTGCCTTGGATTTTATTCCAAAACCATTGTTGTATCACTTATTTCAACCAAGAGGTGTTATGCTACCAATTTTGTTTCAATCATTTGCCTTAATTTTTATTTTGAAACCATTGTTTATCACTTATTTGAAGGAAAATCATTACACTTCCCATTTTGTTTCAAATATTTAATTTGGAGTGTAGTCTAAATACATTGTAATACCATTTATTAAAGGAGTGTTGTTATGCTGACCAAATTGTTCCAAAACACCTTATCATATTTGAAGCCAAGTTATAAAACCATTCATACATTTTATTTCAAACACCCTGTTATGTTGCTCATTTTTGTCTAGCCTATTTTGCCTTAAAAAATTTGAGTCATTTGTATTACATTTTAAATTTAATCTTTTGAATTACAAATCCTAAACTAATCAAGTTTACGTTTAAGCTTTATCTAATTTGGGATTAGGTGATCTACCTTTTTGTGTTTGGATTGTGTTACTTGGATTGATTTCTTATTTGGTCTAAAGACCCCTTGCCTAGACTTAATGATTATTTGTTTTCATTGTTCCTTATTTTAGCATCCTTTATGATAAGAGTTGTTGACATGTGCCTTGTTTAGAGTTTGTTTTGCTAAGTTCTAAAATTTCTTGGTTCATTGTCAAAGAGTCTCTTATGAGCCAAATACCGAGTCTTTTATGAGCCAATTATCAAGTGTCTTATAAGCCAATTACCTTAGCATTAGATTATTTTTTGAGTCATTTGCCTAGTTTATCTAAGCCAATTACCTTAGATTTAGATTGCTTTCAAGTTATTATTTTAGATTGACCTTCATTTCCAAATCTAGTATTGTTTTCAACCCTAATGATTATAACCACCTTTGGGAAAATTATCATTCACTTTCAACATAGTTCATGATTGTTTTACCTTATATAGATACCTTTGACACTAATTATAACTACCTTTGGGTAAATGATTACCTCTATTAGATTAGTTCCATGTTTGTTTCTCTATCTTTACCATAGACATAGTTATTTAAGAGACCTATTTTATAGAGCCAAAGGTTGTTTATTTCAGACCTTGGTTGTTTTCCATCTTTTAGACCTTATTTATTTAAAAGACTTAGTCATAGATCTGAACATGCCTTATTATACATGTAGTAGGACTATGTATACTCCAAACTATGAGAACTTTTTTACTAGTGACCTCCTCGTTCAAAATTCATATGGTGACGATATAGCATAAGAGACAAATCCTTGTCCCTCTTATAATATTTCATAAGAAGAATAAAGGCATAACACACTAGTGTAGTACTTGGTGAATGTACCATCTTATCCAAGCCAAGAAAAAGAGTAAATGACAAACTACCTTGCTCAAGTGATGCCTATTATTGAACAAATACAATAATAAGAGCTAAATACATAATGACACCAATGCAAACAAGTTATGATATATATTTGTTTGAACACCATTTGTTAGAGAACAAAGATGAGATTATAGTCAGGGCAGTAGTATGAGCCATATTCCCACCAAACTTCCCACATGAAAGTCTGACTAGTTTGATTAGAACACTTAGTAACATGCCTCATAATCAATAGTTTGAACATGCATCAATGAGTTACAATCAAGATTTAGTGTAACTACCTTAACAAAGCTAAAGTGTGCTTATGAAAGGGAAAGGTCCTATGGATGACCAATTGGAATAGGTAAAATAAGCATACCAAAATTACCTTAACTTAGCTCATAATTTTAATGCAATCATTGTTTCAAACATGCCACTTACAGATTTAGATCCTTTAATATGGCCACAAACATATTTGTCAGGCTATGTAAATCAATATAGAAACCCAACACTACCCAAGAATTACATTCCAGACCCTATTACCTCTCTAACCAATTACTAAGGCCTTATAATTGATTAATATTATGCAATGGAAACTCAATGAGATAAGATTGATATCAAAGAACTGCAGCCAAAATCCATGAATGAGCCCATTTATACCTCCATGCTTATTAAAAACAATCCAATTGACAAAAATAAAAGAAAAACCATGACATTATGGAGCATTTACACAAGACACCTTTGTAAATATCCATCATGGATTTGTTACGTACATCTAGAATCCATAAATATATACTAAACAAGTGATTGAGATAATCCTTTATACCTAATGAAATCATGCCAAATAAATTTCAAGCCATAGTAAGACACTTGGCCCTTGGCCAATGACTTACCTTTGATCAAAATGACATGTCATCATGGGGCCCATTGCATAATAACCCATTGTACATTAATGTCAATATAACAAACCACAAAGTTAAATGCATCCTTATAGACAATCATTTAGGCCTCAACATTGCATCTTCAAAGTTGGTAAAGCATCTTGGATACATAGCACCTAACTGACAACCATATAACATTGTTATTAAGGCAATGATAATGAGGAATGGGAACCACAAGTTACTATCAAATTGTTAGTGGTCATTGGGCCTTTGACCCATGACACTTTATGCCATGTTTTGGACCTAGAATTATCTTATAATTTGCTATTGGGTTGACCCTGAATCCATGAAATCAGGGCCATACCTTCCACATTGCATCAATTTATTAAATTTATCGATTCAAGGATGGAAGTTACTATACCAGATGATCTTCATCCCTATCACCATTTCAAACATATCGAGGCAGATTGTAAGATCTATAATTATCAATTTGGCTTGATTTTTATGCCTAAATCTGATAGAGGAAAATTTGATAGAACCAAGGTCATTGAATCAGGACCATAAGTTAATTACATTGACCCTGAGATCCTAGATTCTACCTCATCTGCACCTCCACCAGACATTGCTAATCACTTTTATATATCTAAAAAAGGTATAAGAGAGTACAATACCCATGACTTCTTCCACATTACCAAGTTATTGTAGAATTTAAAATCCTATGGGATTCTTAAGGCCAAAACCACTCTCATGGAGTGGCAGACCAAGGGAAAATATCATCTTACCAAACCCATTATTTTCTAGCCTAGAACATGATCCCTTAGATAGAGATGTTTCATGGCTTTATATTGATGAACTAGCTGACTGTTACCAAAGTGCAAAGTATTCTATTCCTAACTAGATTATGGATCACCTATTTTATAAATGTAGAGGCTTGAGGATACATTAGTAAGGAATGATCAAACCTATTTAAAATACCAAGTATAAAAGAATCCATGGTATTGGATCTAAATTGGCTAGTGGTGACCCTACATACCTTATTCAAGTTATAATGCCATCGACTAACAAAGATGATGTTGGCACTTATGCAGGGTCTAATTACAACATCTACGATAACCTTGACAACATAAATTTTTCTAGCCCCTATGTTTTTTGTACCATTAACCCATTTTATCGCCCTTCACCACTAACCCTTTATCACAAAAAATTGATAGACTAGGACCAACAAGAGTTGACAATGCATCATTTGTGAATTTTTGGGTTTGAGGGATCATATTCCTCTAGGAGATCACAAGCAGGGCTTTTCTATCATATTAGATCCTAATAATTATTTTGGAGAGAAAGTGAACTTCCTTGTCCAATAATAAAAATAAAATCAAACATTGAGGTCTAAAAGTGAAAACTCTTTGAGGCTATTTCTAACCAGGGTAAAAGTAAATAAAAAGGCAAGTCTCTTAGTGAAAACCTATTTCAAGTTCCATTAGATGGGGATGTTTACCCCTCTTTGAATGAAGCACATGAGACCAGTAGTCTAAGGTTTATATATGGATTTAAAATCAATAACAAAGATTGGTAAGTTTTTGCACAAATTATTCAAGATTACCATCAAGTATTTATTACATGGCCTTTACCCACATTAAGAGATTCTGGTTCATCTTATTTGGGAGAGTTAGATGAGCTAGTCTAACTAGAGGAATTTGTCATTATCAATCAATTTACCTCCTTACCTTAAAAGATGGTCTTGCACTTTTTATGGAGGACACTTCATAGGTTAACATTAGGACTCCATAGGACCCAAAATAGATCAAATTATGCATGTCCCTCACTAAGGATGAACTTGAAGTATTTACAACCCTTCTGAGAGAGTTCATTGATATATTTGCATGGGATTATTCAGTTATGCTAATTTAAACCCTACCTTAGTTTTACACCATCTTATTCTACATCCTGATGCTAAACCAATTAATTAGAAGATGCAAATAATTCATCCTTGTATTGTTATGCTAATAAAAAAAAGTTGGAGAAACTCTTAGATGCAAGATGCATTTGTCCCATTGATTATTCAGAATGGATTTCTAACATTGTGCTAGTGAGTAAGAATCTAGAAGATATCAGAATATGCACTGATTTTCATGATATTAACAAATCCTACCCAAAGGATGACTTTCCTCTCCAAAATATTGACATGATTTTAGATTTTATGGCCAAATATGAGATGATTTCCCTTATGGATAGCTTTTCAAGATATAACCAAATTAGAATAGCACTAAAAGAACCAAAAGACAATCACAAAATAGAATTCACCACTTTGTGGGGAATGTTTTTTTATTAGGTGATGCCATTTTGACTTTAAACTATAGGATCCACATACAAATGAGACATGATAATGCTTTTCCATGATATAATGCATGATATTATTGAGGACTATGTCAATGACATTAATGAACCCAAAAACTATCAAGAATGAGAAAATTACCAATAGGCTAAGATCTTGAAACAATACTTAGAATTGATTTGTATTGATTACTTGAAATGATTACAACCCTAAACCATGATTAAATGAGCTTCAACTTATAAATTAGAGTTTACATGCAAAATTTAAAAAAAAAACTAAAATCTAAAAAAATGCCTATTTTCAAAAACTCTTGAAATATCCTAAACACTATAATTAGACTATGGGATGAAATTTAACTGAAGTTGATGTCTGGTTCTAAAAATATATAATTTCTAAAAATGGAAAAAACTCAAAAAAATAATTAAATCATTATTTTGGACCCTCAGATGATCATGTACAACCTCTAAAAAATATCAAAAACATTGCTACGTTGATAGAATGGCCTAGGATAGCAACAAACTTTTTGATATGGTTGTTTTGGTGCATATAAGAGATCAAATGGAGTTATGGGTCAAAATTTATGGCCTTCTAAAGTTTGGCCTAATATTTATAGATCAGATGTCTTGGGTAAATAAAATACCCATGCCAACCATCTAGTTGTACTTCAAATAATATTTGAGATAATTCGAGAGTAAAATGTTAGGCTGAACCCTAAAAAGTGTGTATTTAGTGTAACTTCAAGAAAAATTTTAGGTTTCATTATCTCTCATAGGGGAATTGAATTTAATCTAGCCAAATTTTGAGCCAACACCAAAATTCCACCACCATATACCTTGAACCACCTCCACATTTTGTAGGGCAAGATATAATCAATTTGACAATTCATATCACAATTGGCTAAAAAATGCCATATTTTTACACACTTGTGAAGAAGGGCATTACTTTCTCATGGAATGAAAATTTACATAAATCATTTGAAAATATTAAGGAATACTTGACCAATATGATTGTTTTATTTCCACCTATGTTGAATATATCATTGTTACTTTAATTTTTAGTGATTGAAAATGTCCTTGGGGCACTTTGGCACAACACAATGAACATGGTAAATATCATATTGTGTATTGTTTGAGTTGAAGATTGGCTACATATGAGGACAATTATATGTTGATCAAAAAATCATATTTATCTATGGTTTTCATATCCCAAAAGTTGCATCAGTACATGTTGAATAATAATACCATTGTTATTGCCAAAGTAAATCCACTCAAGTATCTACTTTTCAAAATAGATTTATAGGTCACATGGCAAAGTGGATCATGTTTCTAAGTGAGTTTGAGACTAAGTATGCTAATTAAAATGCTATTAAGGGACAATTAATCATATATTATCTTATAGAATCTTCTCTTCATGATACTCATCCTCTTACATTTAGATTTCCAAATGAAGCCATCATGACCTTAATAGAAGTAGAAGTGCCTCCTAAGGTAGAATAGTGAAAAATTTACTTTAACATTTCTTCACAACTCATAGATCAGGCACTAAAATATTATTTATCACATCATAAGGGGATATTATTCTTAAGTCCTTTCATATTGGTTTTCCCTATACCAATAACATGGTCAAATACAAATCACTCATTACAGGGCTTCACCAAGTAGTACAGTGGAACATATAACATTTATTGGTTCATAGTGATTCATAGCTTATCATCAATTAGGTCATAGAACAATACTAGATAAAGGAAATAATTTAGTGGCATATAAATACATGGTTGACACTCTCAAATAGAAAATTTCTAACATTCAGTTTGAATGGATACTTAGAGACAATAATAGAATAGTTGATGTCATGGCCATAATTAGCTCCATGATTTATATTATAGCTAGAGCCAAGGACTATCAATTTATTTTATAACATATCCTAGCCCTAGTGCATAAACAAGAAGATGTTGAGATGGTTTGAGACATTGTTGTTCCATGTCTCCCTAGTATTCTGACATATATGCCTACCTCCAAGACCAAGTTACTCCCCTTACCTTTCAAGTAAGAAACAAAATTCCTTCATCTATAAATCCACTTGTTATACTTTGCTTGGACCTATCCTATATCATAGAATCTATGATGGAACTCTTATTCATTTTTTACCTTTAGCAAAATCCAAATTAGCACTGATGTAATTTTCTAGAGTGTGTGGAGCCCACACTAGTAAGGCAATCCTAGCCAAGAAATTAATATGTATTAATTATTACTAGCTGATTATGGAAATAGATGTAGTTGCATATGTGAAGGTGTAAAGTGATAAAAGTATGCTAATCTGATTCATTCTCTAACCAAAATTATCAAACCACTAACAACCTCATAGCCATTATCAATATGGGGACTCGACCTTGTAGGAAAGATTAATCCTACATCCTCAGATGGTCATAAACATGTCTTTACTTATATCAAATATTTTACTAAGTGTGTGGAAGCCATTTCCCTCACTTACATAATTGGTAAGCAGATATAAAAATTCATATTTAACCATATAATTTTTTGTTATGGTATCCCATTTGATATTATATCTAGTAATGGCATATCATTTAAAAATAAAGATGTGAAATCAATTTGTACCATATCAAACAACATTTCTTTATTGCTTATTACCCATAAGGTGATGACCAAGTTGAGGCTTCTAAAAAAACCATTTTCAATAAATTGAAGAAGATTGTCAATGATGTTGGTCATAATTGGCACTTATAGTTGTTTAATGCTCTTTGGGCCTATTGTACCACATTCCATACTCTAATAGGGGTTAATCCCTATTCCCTTATTTATGGCACTGAGGCCATTCTTCTTATCAAGGTCGAGTTTCCTTCCCTTTGGATTTCACTATTGCACATCATTGATGATGAGGACTATAGAGTAACTCATTTAGATAGTTAGCCTTGCTAGATGGAAAGTGCATGGCCACTTTGAATAACCTTCATGCATATTAGAATAAATTAAAAGGCTAATATAATTTTTTTGTAAAGCATCAAGAATAAAAGCTTAGTGACCTTATATTAAAGGAAAATAAGAAGAATGGTAATGGTGAGACCAATAAGAAAGGAAATTTATAACCTAACTGGTTAGGGCCTTATTTATTTATTGCTAACTATGGTTCTAGAGAATATAGACTCACCATGCTAGAAAGAGATTGAACTTGATGAACTGACATAATCCACCTCAAACATTTTTACATTTGAGGGATTTGAATTATTGTCTACAAGGATTTTTTAAGTTATTCCATGATATACCCCATTATTTATACCATACCCTATAATGTTACACCATGCCTTAGGCTTTTACAAGCTAGTTCTTTTTACCTAATGCCTATCACTTTTGGCCTTTGTTCTGATTCATTTATACTTGAGGCACATTCAATGGTTGATATCAGATGCAATTCTAGTAGTTATTTTAGATCCAAACTTTTGAATGGTAGTATATGAAATCAATATGATAGTGGTCTTAGAAATTGAACCCTTCATTTTTTATTACAATCTATATCGGTACTGATGTTACTAATTATAACCTCCTATGGAAAAATTAGTATAACTAACCTTTATCATTATTTATTAATTATAACTAATTTTGGGAAAATTAGGAACAACCCAATTACCATGAATTGTTACATCATTTTTCCATCACTATGTCATACCTTTGCATTTTCCTATACCTAAACTTGTTGGTTCTTAGTCAGAAACCTTTTATGTAGGCCGAACTACAATGACTTGAGGTCCATTCTGACTATATAGGAAACACTCTATTTGTATTGAGGTCATCTCAATAACCCCTTTGCCATGTTATCATTATTTTTAGTGCATTTTTAAGCCATATAATCTCACCATTTTACAAGCTATGCCATGTTGTATCTCATAATTATCCATTGAGTTGAAATACCGAAAACACCAAACATTAGAAACATTTCATAATTTTCACTATTGTAGGTAAAAATATAGTGACTTGAGGCCTATTAAGACTATGTAAGCAGCATTATATTTAAATTGAGGTCAGCTTAGTCATCCCTTTTCCATGCTCTCACTATTTTTCAAGCATTTTGTAAGCCATACTTTTGTCATTTTATGAGCACTTTCTATTTGAACATTCTCATCATTTTATGAGCACTTTTTAAATGCTATCATAATTTTTTGAGAACCCTAAACCACACTCTTGTCATTTTATGAGCTGGACCATTATGTGTCTCATAATTATACATTGAGTTGATATGCCTAGAAAATTCCTAAAACATTTGAAACATTTCAAAACCCCTAAACATTTGAAAAGACATAGGAAAATCCTAAAAATCACAAAATTATGAAAATTATCTTAGAGTTTCCATGAGAAATATAAATTCATCAAAAAAAATTGGAATGGAATTTCTTACTTATCTAGCTTCATATCTAGGCTACTTGGCCTTTTCCCTCCCATTTATGAGAGGACTACTTCATCCTGAGGTCTACACAAACTATGTAAGCAACACTTGTATACATGGAGTATCTTAAGTTAATTCAAATACTACCACTTCTTCATCACTTTGTTCCCATTTGGTACTTATAAAACCACTTCTTTGCCTTAATAAATTTGGTCTTATAGTTATTTCATAATTAATCACTTGTCCCTTAGTTTCCCCACCCTTATTGTTTTCTTACGCTCTTTCTATTTTGTGAGTAATTTCTATTTAAATGCTCTCATTATTTTGTGAGTAACCTCAACCAATGTTCTTTCCAATTTGAGAGAAATTTATATTTGAATGATCTCACCATTTTGTGAGTAACCTTAGCCAATGCTCTCACTATTTTATGAGCTCATTCTCATTCCAAACCATAGATGTAGTAAACACTATAAATTACCAATTCAATTCATTAGTGGGATACTTGTCTCTTATATTTTAGTGTGGTTTAAACCTAAACCATGCTCTCATTATTGCACAATTTGTTTTTCTTAACACTTTAATGATTTTGAATGTCACTCCCCTATTTTCCTATGCACTCACCATTTTAAGAGACCATTCCTATTTTCATCTACAAGATAATCATTTTTTTATTCTCATCAGTTTTCTTATATCCCATATCTAGGAAGAACTACATTTGGCCTAAATTTCACATTAGACCTAGTGCCCATGAAACTATGTGGGCAACACCCACTTGCCTAGTGCATTTAGAGTCATCTTGGCTACCCCTTCCTTTCCTTCTATCCCCCATTTTTTATTGTTTGTGTCATTATCCCCTATAGCCCAGGGGCAACTATGGCTATCTTATTTTTTTCATTACTCCCTATCACCTAAGGGAAATTGTTTACCATTGTAACCCTTTTCTATTGTTTCCCTAAATCCTAAGGGAAATCTTGTGCCATTTTTTACTATGTTGTTTTACCTATTTTATTGCTACCTAGCCTAGGGAAAACCATGTTGCCAAGTGTCACACCTCTATTACACATGCACAAATAATTTGTTTCTTGTATTTTGTTTGTCCCTGACATAATTAGTAATGTTTGTATATTGCCATTTATTTTATCTCAGTTTGTTTATTTGCCTTTGTGTGTTTTAGATAAGTTTTATTCATTGATATCTTCTATGCCTTAGTCTTGTTTGTTTATTTTGTTTGTTTTGTCTGTATAGTCTATTTAATTAGTTTGGTTTTTTGTTTAAATTGTTTGTTTTATTTGTTTTTTCTATTTGTTTGTTTTATTTATTTGTTTAATTCTTGTTTGTTTATTATTATTATTCAATTGTTTTTTTTTTCCTTTTTGTGCCTTTCTCATTTGTCATAGGGTTATTACATTTTATTTTCACTTAAGTTTTGATTATCCATATCTTATACTTAGGTTTTGAATTTTTGTATATAGTCCTACCCTTGGTTCATTTTTTTTATATTCACACTTGATATTTTATTTTTTGTATCTTATTCATAGGTTATTTATATTTTCATTTAAACTAAGTTTTTCATGATTAGGGTATATATTGTCATTATAGTTTTTCATAACTATGATGCATAATATCACAAGTTATAATAAAAATTAGGCCAATGGAGACTATCAAATCAATGCAATGATAGTACTTCTCCAAGATCAAAACCATCCAAATACCCAAACACATGCCTAAATTCAATTTGTAATAACTAGA
Organism: Torreya grandis; assembly: GCA_037957365.1. Classification (NCBI taxonomy): domain Eukaryota; kingdom Viridiplantae; phylum Streptophyta; class Pinopsida; order Cupressales; family Taxaceae; genus Torreya; species Torreya grandis. The sequence goes on from JARHVA010003650.1 coordinate 185,240, forward strand.
TTAAAAATGATTTATTATGTGTTTATATAGATCTGCATCTCTGAATAAGCATGCATATAATTCATACAACTTAAGTAGGTAACCAACAAAGCAACATCTCAATTACATGGCATAAACTTTAAATGAAAGAGAATACATGAGCATAAACATCAACAATGCTAAACAATGCCATCCATAATGATAAATAAGCTAAACATGAGATCAACATAAATATATATATATATATATATATATCAAGAATATATGTATATGTAAAACTAGCCTCGAAGGACCCAAAACTAAATGTTAATGTATCTCAAATGTCATATACATTAAGGATATATACATATCATCATGGTGTCTTAAAGTATAATAGTGTACCAATACAACAAGTATAATGTGATAAAATGCTAAGATACCAATGATCAACCCTAAATTTGAGTGTTTATTGGACCTATAGCTAGAGGTGGCCCTAATATCCCTAGTGGTCCTAGTTGTGGTGGTTGTAATTGATGAATAGACTATCATAAAGCTCTTTTAACATGGGTCCTATTCCTCAATCAACTTGATCTATTTCCTCCTCTCTGAGCATCTCATGCCTCAAGCGTAGTAACCTGCTAGTCCCTAAGAGTAATAGTCTCATAGGCTCTATGGTAGTACAAGGCCTCATCCTTAACCCTAAGGCTCTAAAGTATCATCTATGAAAACCATGACTACATATTATCTCTTTAAACCTCATTATGATCTTACTATAGCCTCTAAACGTCTTCTAATGCTTGGTTCTAATTTAATATGATCTAGTCTTTTTGAAATAATTGAAGCCTATACTTGAACCATCCCAATCAACTAAAACTTCATCTAGGTAATCTTCAAATTAGTGTGAGTCATGTCATCATTACAAATGTCCAATGTTATCTATGAATCAACCACCTATTGATCTAATCATGTGATCTCCCCCACCCTAGTGGTAATCTCCTCTTCAAGCATGCCAACATCTTGCCTACCCTATATGTACTATAATGCCTTGCATGGCCTATATCAACATGAATACCTATTATACATGTTATGTTAGGATCCAAAACCATAATGGCTAAGTCATCATCACCACTATCATCCCCTTTTCCATCTCCTCTATCATCCCCTCTGCCATCCCCACTATCAAATCCATCATCATCATCACCCTCCTTGCCTCTAATTATCTTTTAGGTGTTACTGCTATCATTGGCCCCATTAGAAATCTTAGCTTCAACATCATTTATATCCATGGGCATCTACCCACCTACTTGACCTAGAATATTAAGCCTCAAAGGGCACACCTATACCCACCAATGAATGTACTTAGGTATAAATCCTACATCTATTGCCCACATACATAATCCTAAGCTACCCATATAATACTCAGATAACTAGCATTAGTTACATGTCTCTGAATGATAGGAGTGTTATAGTTGATCTCTCTTGTAACATGGGAAAAACACCTGGGCCCCTTTGGCACATATTGTGTCATGCCAAACTACTAAAGTAACTAATTAGGGTGGTACTCCTTGATAATGTGTGATTTTTGCCTAGTAAGAAAATACTTAGATGTCATATATGCAATATACCGTCCATCCTCAAACCACTAGAATTGATACATAAGGTATGATATCTAAATGAAGAATTGAAGAGTGAACTCATTAAACATGCAGTGGTAGAATTAAATCACTCCCTTTTGCCATCACCATCCTACTCTTATCTATGCCCAACCATATGCCAATGGCTCCTCTAGGTCTTGGACCCATCTCTGACCCACTAATCACTCAAAGGAGATGCGCTTCCAGCCCTAGATCATTAGTAGTGTTGATGTACTGACATTGCTACCTCTATAATAAACTATCATGTGAATATCTCTATATAGTTGAGCTAGCATAATTAGCCCCCATGAAAACCTTGTGGCCTCATCTATCATGTTGTGAATGACTCCTCCAAGTCCCATATGGAAATATATTCCACTCTTTTCAAGCATCAAGATGTCACTGACAATATCCATCAAAACCATAACCTTCCTATCAACAAGTGTTGGTAGTAAAGGGTCCCTAGTATCTAGGTCATTAGGATAGGACACACACACACACACACACAAACATATATATATATATATATATATATATATATATATATCAAGAATATCTATGTCTACTTTTCCATGATCCATGAAAATGCCTTGATAAATAACCAAATCGTCTATCACAATTAGTTGTTGTGCTAGATCAGTATAGAAGAGCCTCTATCCTCACATCGATAGCTTGGAGATATGTTATGAATCCTCAAGTGTGTTAGTTGCCTCTCCAATGGGCAGATGAAATGTTGATGTCTCACTATGATAGTATTCTATCAGCATGCTCAAATAAACTTGATCCATGTAATTAAAAGGCATCTATGCTACATCATATAATTCTAAATCATGTAAAAGTCATCTCCACCATCTAGATATATGGTGTACATAATTAGTGGGAATGTTGTTCCCATGCATTCCAAACTTTTAGTTGTTCATATAGCCACATAGATTAGCATCAACCTAATTCTATACTATAATTTAATCCTATGCCTACCCTAGTAAGCCTATTTTCCCCTCTCTACCAGAGGTTAGACCCTTGTTGGGTCCCTAAGCCAATTATTTTTGCCTACTAGGGTGAAATATTCATTTCCTAAATGGTGAAGTCGTTGTTATGGCATTTTTCACCTTTTTTAATGAAATCACCATTTCAATGATTTACAAGCATTTCAGGCAAAACTACCATTTTTAGGAATGATAACTTCATATGAAGTCACCAATTTCCTTAGAGAAGCAATTGTTTTACCTAAAATGCAAATCATGACTTCACTAATGTTTTCCCTGGATCTAGTAACTAATGAGTAATAAATGACATAAATGACTAAAGTGAAACTTCATAATGGTGGCTTATCATGTGAACTCACCTAGTCAAAAACATGTCATTATGATCCTCCACATGTCATTTCTCTCAAGTAGATAGTGCAAAAAACCAAAGCTCAAATCACAAAAAGGATAGGGTGAAAATGAAGTATTTTTCACCCTAGGGATGACTATATAACCTAATTTTTTTAGTTTTTACCCCCTAATGCCTAAGATTCATTTTTTTCTATAGAAAGTGTATTTTTCACCTTCATGGTCTGTTTTATGTGCCATTTGATCCTATGTACTTATTTTTTAGTTTTTTTATAACTAGGCCATCTTATTGGGCCTCTTTTAAAACCTATTTAACAACTTTATTTTTTTACTTATACCATGTATTTGTTCAAATCTGTATCTTTATATTCATATTTAGGCTAGAAATAGGTTGTTATTCTTTCCCAGGTCATCATAAATCCATTTTATAGGTTTTTTGCATTAACTCCCATTGCTAATTTGCCTAGATGTGGCAAATTCTTTTTCGATTGATCAATGATACATTTTTGCCTTTCAAGGTAAACTTGTTTTCCAGTCACATGATTCAACATGTGAATAATTATAATTAATTTTAGTCAAATCATTATCATTCATCCAATTTAATGATTATAATTGCCTTTGGCCAAATCATTATTTTAATTCTCCACCCACCCTACTGGGGTAAATTCATGTGCCACTAATTATAACCACCTTTGGGCAAATTGGTGTTTCACATTCTACTACTGATTATAACTACCTTTGGGAAAATTAATGTCCTACCCTTCATTACTGATTAAAACCCCCTTTAGGTAAATTAGTTACTCAACCACCATTATTAAATATAACCATCTTTGGTAAAATCAGTAGTTCCACCCCTGTTACCACTAGATTTGTCATTTTCTTCATTTTAAGGGAACATTTAAGGAGATAAAAAACTAGGGAGTAAAAGGAAAATAGGAGGGATGGGAAGAAGATAGGGGTAGAAAAAGGCTATCACCTTGGAAAAACATGCCAATAAGAGCCTAATATTTATCAATAATTGACAAACACACAAGTACCCTAGAGCAATGCGGATTCATTGCTAAAACTACCCCTAAACCAAAATTATGTGTCTACACCTACTGATGTTTAGAGCCTCTCATGATTTCTCTTATAGGGCTTACCACTTGTGATTAGATAATAAATCATGACTAAGTAGATAAACAATAAACTAATCAAATGTGCATTAAAACTCTTATTTCTTGTGCTCTTATAGTAATTACCTGGAATGCTAATGTTTTTTTCCCTCTTTTTGAAAGCTCATTACCCTATATCATATTAAGTTATTTTTATAAATGTTGTGGATTCCTGTGTAGGCTCCTCTAAGGGCTTTCAAGCATGCACATTACTAATATATATGCTCAACATCTTCTTCATTTGATGCCCATGTTAACTCACATCCATTTCAATGCCTCTACTAGACCATCATGAATTTTTGGTGATAAATTTAGTTACATCTACCTGCTTCCTTAAAGCCTCTAACTTGACATTATATTTATGTTCATTTTGGATTTGTTTAGCTTATCAAAGTGACTTTCAGCTCATGATTTCCTCTCACATTCCTTTCCTAAATATGAACATATTTTATTTTCTATCATGGAGTTTCATTTTTATAAATATGTCATACTTTCTACATCTACTATCAAGACGTAGCCCTCCCCCTCTCAACCCTATATTATTATATAGGGTCTATCAAGATAACATTATGGAGTGAGTGATTCTTCTAGGTGGATGGCTATGGAGAAAGGAATGTAAAATGTCCCACACTTTGTTACTGATTAAAATTACCTTTGGATAAATTAGTGACTCAACCACCATTAATAACTATAACTATCTTTGGTAAAATTAGTAGTTCCACCCTTATTACCACTAGATCGTGTCATTTTCTTCATTTCAAGGGAACATTTAATGACTCTATTTTATCTCCCACTCCCTCTATGGGGTATCAAAGGATAATAAACCACCCTTTGGTGTATGAACCTTTAAAATTAATAGCTTTTTCATTCTTTGAATACACATTACTATGCATGTGTCTCTCAATGCCTTCTCAAATAAGGGTAAACTATAGACACTCATTTTTTGTCACTTTTGTGTCTAAACTGGGATTTAGATCAATTTCTAGAAACCAACATAATTTAAGCTTAGAAATCACCTAAACTCCCCAAATTCATTCACATAATGTATATAATTGATCATAAACGTGGTGAGGCTTGTTTATTTATGGTATTACCCTATATGCACCAATAACCTACTTTGGATTCCACCCTAGTCAAATTACAAAATAATAATTTGACATTCTTAGCTTGTTGAGATATTAATTTAGGGTATTAAAGATACAAGTATGTTCTTTCAATATTTCAAATATTACATAACCAATAATGAAACTAGACACACACACACACACACACACACACACACACACACACACACACACACACACACACACACACACACACATGCAATCATTCAAACATACATGGGCACATACATAATGTAATAATATAATAGTCATAACATAACCATGCAATAGAGATGTCCATGTAACATGCAAGATTAGGCACTAGAAATATATGATATTATTAAAGTAAATAAATCTATATGATAGAAGGATATAAATAAATATATTACCATAAAATACATTTTATAGAGATTTCATTGATGTAAAGCTTACCCCAAATGTGATAATACCTAGGGGCCTAAGGTGTGGGCATGAAAGTATCCTTGTAGCATATAATATTCCATGATCATATGGAATGTGTATATCATGATTTTCACCCATGTAAAGAGTACCATGAGAAGTACATGTAAAATATGTTATGAAAAACCTATAACATAGGTAAATAAACAAGATATGTATCTATCAAAATAAGAATAAGAATAACACATAAATAGGAGGCTGAAAGGGCATACACAATAAAATTAAATCAAGAAAAATAAAATATAAGGATCACAATCGATAAACAAACATTAATATACAAGCCAAGGGGTGTAATTAAAAAATAAGAAGAAGAGGAAGATTCAAAACAATCTACAACTTCCCTTAGATCTTAGTGCACAATAGGATGAAATGTTTTTATCATAAAAACTATGCAAGTGATTGGAATTGGATCAAAAATCAAATCAAAAGATCAAGTGAAAATAATCAATTAAAAAAAACCCAAGGGGATAGAATAATGTTGAGTCAAATATAAGACAATTTCCAAAGTGTCAAATATAGAAGACTATGAGGCATGCAATCAACTCAAGGGAGGAACGCACAAGAAAATTAAAAACATATAAAATTAATAAGGTATGTATAGTAATAAATATATATAATAATTATAATATATTAATTAAGAGAAATATAAATCTAACATAGTTAATCAATGATATTATCTATAATGTTAAATACTTAACTACAAGAGTCATATGTGTTTCTTGAAGTATAATAAAAATAGTCACAATAGGTGTAGTAACTTAAATCATTATCCCAAAGAGAGATATATGGAGAGTGGGCTCAAGGAGACATTAACATCTCTTGAGTATCATGCATATAATTATTTCATGCTAAAAACAAGTGATTATATATGATCTATAATAATACATAGTAAATCATTCTTGGGACCTTAGATGATTACATACTCTGGGTCTCAAAGGTGAAATTTTATAAATAAAATCTACATGAGCTCTTACAATAAATAGTGGTATCATAGACCCATATATATTAGAAACCATAACTTATGGTCATGAAATAGTAGTAGGTATCATACGAGGTTTAATGATTTCTCCTGATGAGGCATACTATATGATCACACATGTGATCTCTTAGATTGGATATGTAACTAAACATTTGTGCCCCATATCGTATGTACTTCATGACTATACACAAAATTCATACAATGATGTATTTTAGAAGACATCACTCTCATTTGAATAAGTAATGAGAATCTAAATAATAGATTATATGATCATCTATCCAATACTACATAAAACAAAAATAGAAGGATCTTAGGACCAATTTTAATGGGTAGTGTAATACCACAAAGAGCTTTAATTTAAATTACGTAATAACTATTAAATATCATATTCACTAAAAAAATCTTGTTCAATATAGCCTTGATTAGATAAAAATGACATCACAATTAAATTTTATTTTCTAGAACCATCATCAATTACAATTCCATGTGTGTTTGAAGGATGATAGTAAAAAAAAGCATGAATTTATAAAGGACCATTAATTTCAGCATGATTTGGTATCTTGTGGTCATAGAATATGATTGAAGGTTATTGATCATTTTACTTGTGCTTCTCATGGGATGCAATATTATAAACTTCATTTTGATAAGACACATTAAATGCTGAAACTTTTGGATTGAAAGAGTTGTATGTCAAATCATAATCCTGATTGTAATAATTAAGCATCTTACAATCTATTTGGAATGGTATATTCTCTAATTTAGTCTCTTTAACATATCCAATATCTATTTTGGATTGATCAAGAACTAGGATTATAGATGATTTATGAATTTTCTCATTTCCCCCTAATTCATTATCTTTGAGTCCGTTTGGTTTACATATCTAAATGTGATACTGTATTTTATAAATATAATTGGTGGAGTGTCTCTAGGTTGTGTTGGTTGATTAATATTCAAATAAGTGCTTTCCATGGGTTGTTTTCTCCTATATATTAAATATGATAATTTATTAAGCATGGAGGATGGGAAAGGTCTCCCATAGTCTTGGGGATTACAATATAATTAGCCAATATGTAATATTTTCTTGTCATCATGAAATTTTATTAGACCAAATGGTGTAAAGTTATTTCTTGATGAATTTTCATATATGTTATTAGGTTTTTAATCATCTCCATATTCATTATATTTATCATAAATAACATCACTACCCTTACTATTTCACCCACATCTTATATATTCATCCTTTCTAAGGGAATGGTTTGTTGAGGTGATATGATATTTTGATGAAGTACGTTAAGGTATGGGATAATAACTTATGTGGGTTTATAGCTATGTATTACTGGAAGGGAGAATTTTCCTTAGGAAAAATTATAAATTTAGATTTCACATAATGAATTTAAATATTTGTGTGATTTAGAAGGGATGGAATTCATTACATTAATCCATGGTCTACCAAAAAAAATTCATTAGATATTAATTAACACTTCATAACTATTGTTTGAGGCTCAAAATTTATGTTAAATACAATTATTCCTTAGGGGATTCATTTTTTATTACCAAATCCTTTAATAACCATATATTAAAGTGTATAATTCCTTAGATTGATTTATATTACATTAAGGAAGGCCTCATTACATATGTTCAATCATGAACCATTGTCTAGGAGGACCCTTTTGACTCCCAAATGACTAATTTTAGCTTGGATTTATAATGGAAGGTTTTAATCAATAATATATTTAGAGGGTGGATCATATAATTCAAAGGAGCTGTATAGTTTTAATTAGACAATAAAATTAGGATAGTATAGTTTTTCATGGTAAATTTGTATCACATAAAGAATCGTAAAATATATGTTTGAAAGTAGTTGATTGTTTAATTAATTATAAGATCGAGATATTATATTGTGTATTATAAGGTTGTTATAAAATATCATAAGGATTGGGTGCCTAAATCCAAATCCTATAAGAAGGAGAGGTGTAATATTAGATACTTGAGGAGGTTTATTTTATTTAACCCTACCTTGAGAACTATGAGAGATAATGGCATTGTGTGTATTGCCTCTTTGGGCTGTTATAACATCTACAACATAGTGAATCATCATAACTTGAAAAATAACATGTTCATCATAAAGAGGAGTGAAATAAAAGGTATCTATATCTAGGTTATCATCACATAAACCATTGGAAATAATTCTATAATGTCTTTGTCCATAATTTAATATTATATGATAATTGCTAGGAATGAAATTCAGAAACCATGATAGGCATTATATAACAACCACTAAGCAAGCATATGAACATGTAAAATAAATATACCCCACATGAATTTTTGGAAATAAATACAACTTTTAATTATATCTACCCATGAAATAAGAGGAGAAACACAAGCCTAAGCATGATCTATTAAGGGAAAGTAACCCAATGCTAAATATATTCATTATGATTCGAACTAATGAGATTGTAGTAAAAAGGGACAAAAAGGAGAATTATTGTGTCAAACACTATAATAAATGATAAATCATAAAATTAGGACAATATTAAAAAAAAACTAAAGGATTAAACCCTCGAAAAATTCAATAGATGTATGATATCAAATAATAAATGTGTGTGTGCTAATTTATAAAATATGGATGTAATACGAAAGAAAAAATGTTGAGTATAAGAGTTATATAAAAACATGTAAAATATGTGCATATCTAAAATTAGATCTAAAATTTTAGAAATCATTCCTGAAATCCTAAGAAAAAACCCCTGGGAGGTCTAGTTGTTTGAAGAAGAGAGGTGTTCACCATTTTTGTTATCTTTTAGTGCACTAGGGTGATTTAGTACCAACAACATGATAAAACTAAATGCATAATGAGAAATAAGATAAATATATTTCATGAAAATAATTTAGATCATCCTCAAGGCCATAAATAGTAAACATGCATAAACTAAACCATTTTACAAGTAATGAACTAAGAAAAATAGTGAAAGTGATAAAATCAACACAACCGAGCAAAATCTTGGGAATTCAAGAGTCAAATAGTGGTATAAAATTTATGTTGTAACTACATGTAGAAATTAGAAATATGATTGAAACATAGCATATTTGGCTTCCAAATATACTTTGCCTATGTTTGTGATGAATGTGTTCTACTATGCCAAATATGTACTATGTTTAATTCTAATTTGTGGATTTTCTTATTTAGGCAAATTTTTTGATGCCATATAGTCCCATATATTTGTATTTCTAAATTAGATGGAAGAATCTATAATTTTTTATCCTATTTTTATTATTAACCTATTCTTTACAAACACTCAAATAAAAAAAATTGGGTTATGGGTCAAGAAACATAAATGGAGTTTCAGCTACATATCTTGCACTTTAGAATCATACCCTATGTAGATATTTGGGATGAATATTTTGTCTTCAACTAACTGATGACGAAATGGGTATATCAACCACAGCATAGGGAGATTTACACCATGAAAAGTGTGGGTTTACCAGATCTAGATGAGGTAAATCTCTCCTCTCATCAAGGGGAGGTTCTTATAAATATTTATGCGCTGGATATATATAATTAAGAAAAAAATAACACATGGGGTGGTATAACAGCATCTACCTCTCTTTTTTCAGAGGTAATGTATAAAGAACAAAAGAGGGAAATCTTGGTCTTTAGCTAATAACACTCATCTTCTTTCAGGAATGGTATCAAATGGGAAGCAGAAAATCACTTGAAGTAACAAAGTCCACAAGAGCACTCACGTAAGCGCAAAGTCTTCCGTAGCCTCCTTCACTGATTCGAAACAAACATAACCATAGAATGAAATGAAGCACAAAGTCTCTGCCTAAAACTACAAAAGATAACTGAATTTCAAAGATAAAAGTAGCTCAAAGCCTATCCTCTACCTTTTAGAAGCACTCTCAGATAATATAAACACACCCACTTTGCTTATTAAATTAGATAAACAAGATTTACCAGGAAAAAAGACATAAGAACTGTTTCCTAAATAACACAGATAATCTCAACACAAAGTCTGAAATAAACCTGTTTCTCATTCATTCAACAGAATATGATTTACAAGTTTGAGCACAAAGTCTCAAAAATTGCTTCAATTTCAGCAGAGTGTTTGCTCTCAATTTTTTCAAGATCCGTTTACAAAAGAGGTCTCCACTATATATAGGGAAAAACTCTCAAAATTTAGAAAATAATAAAATACAAAAATATCCTAGTCAAAGATGACTCATCTTTGACTTTGAGATATTTTTCTAAACTTTTTACATGTAATTACATATTTCAAAATTGCATGCACTTTTCACAAAACAAAAGTGCATAAGGAAAGAAGAAGAGAGAAGGAGAAAAATTTAGTTCTTGCTGCCAAATTTCTTTAGATGAGCATCATACATAGTAATGGATGCCTGAATTCATATGATGTCTGGTGCAATCGTGTTCTTGGAGATGACTCTGGCTCTGATCAAGGCATCCTTCAATGTTGTGATGGCTTTAGTATGACCAGTTAACCTGGATTTTAGATTATCTAAAGTTAACTGAGTGTCTAGAATATTATCCACAATAGACATTAAGAAGGATTTTTCTTCAAAATCTCTTTGAATCATCTCCTTGAAACTTTGGGTCATTTCTTGTGTTGAGAGGAATTGGATATCCCTAGAAGTCAGGTCCCAGGGCAGTTCTTCCAGTTTGTTGAGCAGGCCTGTGTCACTCTTCTCGCTAGCATCCTTGGAAGCTTTGAGATCCTCAATTAAATTTTTGAGTACCTAGATCCTAAAGATCAGTGACTCCTTGATCTCAACATAAGAGTCTTTGCTGGAGATGACACTGATAGATATCAAGGTGCTCTTCTTCAGATCCTTCATCTCCCTCCACTTGCTAAGATCTTTCTCTAAACTATCGACCTTTTGAGAGATAAGAGAGACCAGGTCATCTAATTCGGCCCTCACCTTCTTCATCTTGTCTATTTTCTCCACAACCTCTGCAAGCAAGGAAACTCCCTGAGTATGCATTTTTTCAATATAATCCTCCAAAACTTTCCCCTTCAAGTAAGTTTTTTCTGCCTTTTGAATGACAAGGTCATCTATGGAGAAGGCCTCTGGAGTTGCCACTTCAGGGGGAAGAGTGAACCTCCTTATTACTATCGTTAGTTGCTTTGTCTTGGCCTTGTAATAATCTTTCATTTCCTTTTCTTAGTCAAATTTCTGGACCATGATGTCCATAGCAGACTGAAGGTCGCTTTTTGCACCTTCGTGAGTAACTTTGCCAAGTTTAACATGAGATATGGAATAGCTACTCATTTCAAAACCCTGAAAGGTTGTGTCCTATGGAGGCTTGGCAATTTCCAAAAAAAATTGTCCTTTTTTCTCGACCAATTTGGAGAGGATCCTTGGCCTCTTAGGAGCCTTAGCTTTCACTGGCACTATTTTGCCAAAGTCAAAGTCATCTGGAGAGATGGCTAACTTATTTATTTTGGGTGTGAATGCTGACATCCAAGGTGGGAGAGAAGAAGTACCTATCGTGGCAATAGTTCCCTCAGCTGGTGTTACTGTGGTAACTTCTACACTACTAGTGGTGACAGTAGTTGCAGTTGGAGTAACAAGCGAAACTGTACCAACTACTAATTCTGGCTCTTGGGCAGAACTTTCCCCTAGATTGAAAGAGGGAGATGACAAACTTGGAATGGACCTAGAAGAGTGAGGAGTACCTATAAAAGTGCCCTAAGGATCACCAAAAATAACCCTGAAAAGAGAGGTAGCTCTAGAAGAGGGAACACTAATAGGAGAAAGAGGAGAAGGAGAAGCCACAAAAGATTGAGGTGGAGAAGGAGAAACACTACTGAGTGGTTGTGCTTCTCCTTGTGAAGGTAGAGGTTGCATGTTTGGTTGTCCTATCGGCCGATCATCTATTTCCATTGGCTGAGCTGCCTGTGTCTAAGGGCTTTGTCCTTCAATTCCTTTAGTTGTTGCTTCAGGGTCTTCAGTAGTCTTTGGCTTTTTAGAAACAAAGACGATTCTAGGCTTGTGAGGCATAGAAGGGGAAGGAACATCGCCTTTGTTTTTGGTCCTATTCTCTGCCTTCATCTTTAACTCTACTTGGTACTCAGCCTCTGATCCTGTGATAAATTCCTTCAAGATGATCCCTTTGGCTGCTAACCAATCATTAGTGTTAGCTAATATTAGTTCAAATTTTTTTTCCAGAGAAGTTAGTTCCTTTTGAGACCACTAAGTTGGAGGAAGAGGGGAGCTAGTAACCTTTTTAGCTAGGTATCTGTTATTGATGATGTTCCCATCATCAACCAGATTAAAGGGGATCTTTGCAAACCCCAAATATTCAATCTGCTTTAGGGTTAGCTTGCAGTAGTCCATCTTTCTGATCTCTTTGGCTATCCTCAAGTCTATCTAGATGTCCTCGATCATGGGCTCGTGAAACTGATCTTCTGCCTGATCTTGTCCTTAACTCCCGTGTAGTCAAATTTATCTTTTCTCTTGAACTGCTTTAGGGTGACCATCTGCATTTCTATTTCCATGACTTTGGCTTTGACTGCTATTGCAATGGAATACCTACCAATTTTGATTGGAAACCTAAAACCTAGCTTCTTCAGCTCCATTTGTCTAGTGTGCAAGACAACCAGTTGTCAGCAAAGTTCCATTAGAACCAATTTGTCAGAAGGGAACTTGGGGAGCATATAGGGGTAGCCTTGGAAAAATCCAACTTGGAGATAGCAGAAGGTGGGGAATTACAAGAATATACACCTGAAGTCATTGACGATTGTTTAAGCCTCGTCTGATAGTCTCTTTTGCTCAAGCTGAGGGTTGAAGAGGCATAGAAATATGGTAAAGAAGGTGTCATTTACCCTTTTGAAATGACAGGTTGACCCTTGAAGTGTCAATTGGGGGTAATATGAGTATACTGGGGTCATATTTCTATCTCCTTCAATCATTAAACTCAAAAAAGTTTACATCGAAGCAGATATATACACAAGGTATGAGTTCATATAAAATTTAGAAGAAATCTATACCTTGGTTAGTTATTCATGGAGGGCATTACTGATCTGTTCTCCCCAAAAGATGACCTGCTTGCCTTGGAGGATGATCTTGATGAATGGATACATCCATTCATGGAATTGTGAGGAAGATGGGAGGCCTCTTACTCTGCTTAGAAGGGTGATCAAGTCAACAACTTCTTCAATGAAGTCACTCCTTGGGAAGTTTTACAGCCATCGAGATAGACCAGACCTGGGTGCCTTCAGCCACTTGTTGTTCATGACTTTCTTTGCCCTCGTAAGGTCTTTGTCATATTCTTTTTGGGCTTCTATGAAGTCAATCTTCAACACTTCAATAATAGGAGGGAACATGAAGACATTGTTAATGAATTTGGGATCCAGCCAAATTACCACATTACCGCTGGCATCTGAGATTGACCTGGTCTCTTTATTGTAGAAGCGGGCATATTGGAGGATGAACTCTATATGATGCACTACCACTGGGAAAGTAGCAACAATGTGGATGTTGTTTTTGATGATCCTCTTTATTTCAGTGCTTGGGTTAGTCACCTTCATTTGAGCTATGAACTTGGCCATGTCTATGTGGCCAATTTCGGTGTCTCGGATGTCGTCGACATTAGAGGTGACCGAAGTGAGCGGGAAGATGCCCTGGTATTTGTACTTCATCATTTTTGCCTTTTTTGGAGATGCTTCTGACATTGGAACTGGTCTCGATCAGATGGGCATCAACGAGCAAGAGTTCTCTGATTATACTGCAGTCATGATCACGAGATTAGGGGAGAGGGGATGAATTGGGGAAAATGCATTTTAAGTGATCTTGGTCAATGGAGGTCACATAAAAAGGTTGGGTCAAAAAAAGAGGTGGATAATGAGGAAGAAAGAGAAAGAAAGGGAAAGGATGAAAATCCTCCAGAGTTGGAAAAATCTAGAGGAGGAATGCAAGGGTGGCAAAAATCACTGCCCATGCAGGGGAAAAGACAGAATGCAAGGGCAGTAAAATTTGCTGCCCATGCAAGATCGGCCTGTATAGGTGGCAAATTTTGCCACCCTTGCAAGCTAGGGGAAAAAGGTAGGGGCTGAAAATTTCATCGCCCTTATAGGAATGGCCTACACAAGCGGTGAATTTTGCTACCCCTGTAGGAATGGCCTGCACGGACGGCAAAATTCGCTGCCCTTATAGGTTAGGGAAGAAACATGTAGGGGCGGTTATTTTTGCCACCCCTGTAGGGATGGGAAAAAGTGTAGGGGGATGCATGGGTGGCAATTTTTTCTACCCCTACATGCAAGGATTGCGTGGGCAGTGAAATTCACCGCCTGTGCAAGGAAAAAGGGGTTTGGGGGATGTGGCATGGGTGGCAAAATTTTGCCACCCACGCGGGTCTTTGGGAGGAAACCCATAGGCAAGAGGAGGAAAATAATAAAAAAGAAGAACTAAAAACTTTAAACTACCCTCAAAACTAAAATGTAGGGAAGAAAGAGGAAAGAAAAGAAAAGAAATGTCAAAAATAGGACCAACCTAGAAAGCCACACGTGCCACAGGGTTAAATCCACCAAATCACACTTTGATTCGTCTGTTGGGTCATCCAGATGCAAAGGGCAGGAGGAGAGGAGGAAGAATGAGAAGAAATGAGCTCAAATCAGTTTAAATGGGGCAAAAAATGCCCCCAATAACCCACCGCACGCGGCAATAAATGCCACACATGGAAATTGAGGCATGCATGGGCAGTAAATTTTGCCACCCTTGCATATTTTATTTAGTTTAGAAGCATGGGCAGCAAAATTTGCCACCCTTGCAGGTCAAAATGCAGGGGTGACAAAATTTGCCACCCTTGCATTTCAAGGGCAAATGCACTAGCGGCAAATTTTGCCGCTCGTGCACAGAAACAAGAGAAGAAAAACTCTAACTTTGAAAGAGGCAGGCTAGGGGAGGAGTTTTCTTGGTCGCAATGAGACCGTAACTACTCTTATGTTACTAGGCTAAGATGAGAATGAATTCAAAACCTGTCTCAAAAACAAACTTAGAGAGACAAAAGATGAAACAGATAAGTTTTGTAGGGAGTTGTTCCCAAAAATGGGCTAATCCAATTTTGAAAACAACAGCTGGCTCCTATTGGGGAACTTCCATTAATCAAATTGATTAGCGAGAGTAGAAACTAGTCTCTAAGTGCCTTCATCCAAGCTATTGGGATATGGAGTCAAGCCAAAAATGAAAAAAAATAGACAAAAAGTAAAAACTGTACATATATACAAATGGACTTGTTCCAGCTTCAAGGATGGAATAGCTTCAGATGCTGCCCATTGTGAAGTAGTGCAAACGGCATTCCATCTTGGTACTCCAGCAAGAAGCTAGCCTCACCATAGAGTTTTTGGATGGTGAACGGGCCTCTCCATAGGGAGTCGAATTTGTCGTGCATCTCTTTTGGCTCTCGCCTCTTGTCCCACAACAAGACTTGATCTCTAACTTGGAATTCATGAACTTTAGCTTTTTTATCAAAGAGTGCCTTCACCCAATTTTGATGCTCTATAATCCGATCCACTACCATGGTTCATCACTCATTCAAATCGATCAGACACATGATCCTTTTGTCGACTGAGCTTTTGAAGGTTGAGTCTTCGATTGCTTTAGTTAACTTGAGCGCTGATAGTTCAAGGGTGATGGGGATTTCTGCATTCAATCCATATAGAAGCTAAAAAGACAACATACCTATAACCCTTTTGGGGGTTATCCTATCTACCCATAAAGCATCATATAATGCTTTGTGCCATGTTCTCTGATTATCATCCACCAACTTCCTGATAATAGTGACCAGGTTATTATTACTCGATTTTGCTTGGCCATTTCTTTGAGGGAAATAATTTGAAGTATGGGATAGGATAATCCCATAATAAAAACAAAATTGAGTAATTTCATGTGATAAAAAATAGGTCGCATTATCAGTTATAATCTTTAGTGGGACCCCAAACCTAGAGATGATATTTTCTTTGAGAAAGCTGCACACTACTTCAGACGTAGCATGCTTAGTTGGGATGGCCTCTACCCACTTAGTAAAATAATCCATTGTCGTGAGGACATAGTCATGTCTGGCACTTGAAGATGGGTTGAATACACCAATGAAGTCAATAACCCACTGCTAAAATGGTTCCTCGATCACTATCGACTTGAGAGGCAATGCAGGTAGCTTAGGCTTCCCAACGAACTGCTGGCACAATTCGCATTTACGTACCCATATGTAGGCATCCTGGAAAAGTGTGGGCCAATAATACCTTGCTCATAGAATTTTTTGCACTGTCACTGGTGCAAAAAAATGCCCTCCACAGGCCAGATTGTGGAAGGACTCTAAGAGTCTTTCTTGTTGCATCTTATCAACACAATGAAGAAATGCCCCATCCAGGTTTCTCTTGTAAAGACCATTGTTCCACAAGACATAACCAACTAATTTTAACTTAACATTCCATTTCTCTTTATAAGAAAGATGAGTGGGACACTCATTATATGTCAAAAAATGAGCAATGTCAGAATACCACTCATCAATAGTTGCAATAAAGAGGACCATAGGCATGACTTCGATCTCTACTTCTTCATTTTCTACTTTATCTAGAATGTTGTTGGAGATCAACTGGCAAAGACCCCTTCCTCATATGAGCTTGGTAGGTTTGATGTCCAGATCAAACTCCTGAGTCTTGGCAATCCAGTTACCTCTCTTCGTACTGAACTCCTGCTAAGTTAAGATGGATTTTACCGTTGTGTCTGGTACGAGAACTTCGATGTGAGAGTTCAAGATATAAAACCTGAAATGCTTGATTGCTTTGACTACTACATATGCATGCTTCTCCATAAGGAAATATTTTAGCTCATGAACCTTGAGTGGACAACTCATAAAAGAAATAGGAGATTCTACACCTTGATTTTGTTGGACTAAAATGGTCGATAGTGTATGCTCGAAAGCATAACTGTATATTTTGAAATTTTTAGTATAATCTGGACAAACCAAGACTGGTGCTCGAGCAATTACTTCCTTAATTTCTTTGAATGCTGGTTTGCCTTCAGCAGTCCACCTGAATGTAGCATTGCCTTTCATCATGTTGACAATGTGACGGGTTCTCTCAGCAAACTCAAGAATGAACCTTCAAAGAAAGTTCACCTTTCCAAAGAAAGAGTGAACTGTAGTCTTACTGGTAGGCAGAGTAAGTTCTTGGATGGACTTGACTCTCTATGAATCAATTTTAATACCTTCTCGGGACACAATGTGTCTGAGAAGTTTTCCCTCAGTAACTCTGAAGACATATTTCTTTGGGTTTAAATAAATATCATTCTGACGACAGCATTCTAGTATCTTTTGCAAATGATGGACATGCTCAGAACGATGCTTTGAAAACACTGTCAGATCATCTAGGTATACTATAATGAATTCTCCCATCTCATCTTTGAAAGCGAGATCCATCACCCTTTAAAATGTGATGCCTGCATTTATCATACCAAAAGGCATTCTTCGATAAGCAAAAGTGCCCCAAGGTGTGGTGAATGTTGTCTTATGCTAATTTGTTTCTCTGACTTCGACCTGATTGTATCCCAAAAAACCGTCCAGCATTGATAACATTTCTAAACCTGTTACCATCTGTAGAACTTGATCCATGATAGGAAGAGGGTAGTTATCTTTTAAAGATAATTGGTTCAAGTTCTTGAAATCCACGCAAATTCAAATTTCACCATTCTTCTTTCTGACGGGCACTATGTTGGCAATCTATGTGGAGTGATGGATTGGGAAAATTATCTAGATGTCAAGCATTTTATGTATCTCAGCTAAAATAGTACCTGAGATTTTTGGATTATATTGCCTAGACTTTTGCTTATAAGGTACAAAGTTTGCCTTCAGAGGAATGTCGTGGTGAATGTCATTTGGCCTGAGTGATTTCAGATCATCATAGGAATAGGCCAATATATCCATATATTAGTGAAGTAGACTAGCAAGCTCAAATCTTTCCTCAGGAGTGCAACATTTCCCAATGTTTACCATCTTAGGATCTTGCTCGGTTCCCAAGTTTATCTGATCAAAATCTTGAGAGGATTTTGAATTCATTCGCTATTGTTTAATAAACCTGTCATGGTTATAAAACAAATTCTCTAGGGAAACTAGGCCTTTGGGAATCTTATTCCCTTTAACCTATAGGAAATCCTCACCTGTATCCGTACTTGACTCGGGAGTTGCTTCACATCCTCAGAGTTCACTACCTTCAAAACGCAGTTATTCAAAACTATCTTTTTGCTCTAAAAAGGTGATGATTTGGTCATTATTATTAAATACTTGCCAATGGCCAGCATTATCATGTACACTTGGCCAAAAGACCAATTCAATAGTGTAATTATCTCCCTTAAAGTCTGGGTGAGCGACTAAAAGAGTAGCAGAGATAGCCAATGCATCCGCTCGATCATTGAATTCCCTTGGAACGGTGGAGATGTTGAAAGCATCAAAATATTCAATCTGATCCCAGACCAAATTGTGATAATGGTGCAACCTTTCATTTTTTGTCTGATAGAGGTTCCTCACTTGACAGACTATCAACTCAGCATCCTCTTTAGCATGGAGTAGCCTAATACCATTTTCTCTGGTAGCTTGTAGTCTGAGCAACATGGATTTGTACTCAGCCATGTTGTTAGTATTATTGAATTGCAATTTGTAAGACAAAGGAATAATGTCGCCCTGAGGAGATACCAACACAATCCTAGCTCCCAAACTAGTAGAAGAGTAGCTACCATCAAATTCTAAGGTCCATACCTTGTTAGACACTGCTTTTTCTTTGAAAACTCCTTCATTTGGGGGAAGAGGCTCTTCCATGTGTTTATTTTTATTTGTCGATTTTCACGCTATATCAGCGGAACACAAACTCAAGTTATCACCCGTGGGAGTTTCATCAAATGCCTCATAGATCCTGTCTATAGATAGGAAGTAGTTGCCCATACCTGAGGACTCAAATAAAATTTGAGCTTCTGGTGCCAACGATCGGGTAACTACATACCTTGCTTCTTTTTTAGGAAGCAACTTCTTCATGACACTTTGAATTGGGATTCTTGCTTCGGAAAAGTCCATACTTAGCTCACCTCCAATGTCTTTACATAAATTCCACCCGAGTAAGATGTTGTAAGATGCTAGAACATCGGCCACTAAGACCGTCATTTTTATCCACTTTTTTGGAAAAGCTATGAAAGCATATTGAGCGTCTTTTATCTGACCTAGGAGGGGAACTTGCTTGTTTTCCATAGAAAAACACCTCCCAAAAGTTTTGGTTAGAGTTAGACCAAGAGAATCTGCCACCTTTACGGGCATGACATTATCTGAAGCTCCAGAGTCTATAATGCAATTACTCAGTTTATAACCATTTATAAGCAGGGAAATGTAGAAAGGTTCTATTTTCCTGGGAGCAACAGGGGGAGTCACAACAAGATTGTTTTGGGCTAATTTATATTTAAGAGGATCATGAACGACCTTCAAAGAATCTTTTCCTATGGGGATGGCTTTATTTTTTACATATTCTACTAACCTATCAAATTGTTCTAGGTTAGCCCTCAAATATTCAACCTCTGTCATTAAAATTTTAGTCTTTCTAGCATGATCAATTATATCAAATAATTAAAAAAAACTTGAGACAAAGGAAGAGAGTCCATCATCAAGGACTTTAGTAGGCATGGCACTGGTCTGAGCAATAGAAGTGGAAGGTATCGGGTGATTGGAGGTACTTACTTTTTTATGAATTCCCTGATCTTTTGATTGCGGGGGCAATAGAGTCCCTCGCTTAGTGATGGAAACCGTTGGCTGGGGTTCTTCCTCTACCTTTCCTTTATCAGTTTGTGAAGCTGACTGATTTTGAGATCTAGTGAAAATAGCCTAAGATCCATTCAAACCCTCCCCTTTACTTCCAGCGTCATCCTAGTAATCTAGAAAACCAATATTGGAGTCACCAGTTAATTCTTCTTCCTGCTCATCGAAGAGATTAACATCTTCTTGTGGTCTAGCTGAGGTTGGAATGAGTTGTCATGTTTAACCTCTAGATAACCGACCACTGAATTGGCAGGTGCTGCTTTAATGGTCAATCTCCCTGGAGGGGGAGGTATACGATTTGATTTCCCTTGGTTTTGGGTAGCATTACCTTGATATTGTTGATTCTGGAATGTTCTCCTGGGCATATCCCGATAGGTAGGAGTAGACATACCTTGGGCTATTTGCCTCTTTAAAGATATCAGTTCATTTGTCAACTTTTGCACCATAGGATCTGTAGTGCCTGAAGAAGAACTTTCAGCAAATGAAGAGAATTTATTTTTAGTAGGGTCTTTCCTGATCTTACCTACTAGGATAAGATCATCTTAAATCTCAGTAGCCAAATCTTGAGCCAAGGCTAGATCCATAGGGCCAGCTTGCCTCAATAGGAAACTTACTTCAAGAAGTTGTGAATTGATGAAAAAGCACTTGAGATTCTCCAGAGTGGATTGAGCCACAGTTAGAATCTGATTTCTCAACTTGTTGAATTTAGCTATGAAATCCCTCATAGGTTTCTAAGACTCTTTTTTTATCTGTGTTAGCTGAGCTAACAAAGCATGTGCATCTTTAGCAGGTTTAAACCTGGCTTTGAATTTGGATTTGAGTGTATCCCAGTCAGTTATTATCCCAGCTTGCAGGTGATAGAACTAATCTGTGGCAGCTCCTTGCAGGGTTTTCATGAAAAGTCTTACTACTACCTCCTCAAATTCCACACTAATTATGCCACATGCTATAGAGAAAGCAGCAATATGCTCATCGAGATGAACCTTCCCATCACCAAAAAACTTGGGAAAATTTTTCTTAAAACTACGAGGTAGTTCATGTAAGGGTGGAGTCAAGTTAAGAGGACCAAAGGAATTGCCCCACAGACCTTGAGCCATTATGATAGGATGATTCAATAGTGGGATAACAAACCTTGGTGGGGTATTTATAGGTAGGGCACTATTAACAGTAGGAAAAGAAGCTCTACCTTGCATTGGTGACCTGATAAGGTCAGGAGGAAAACTCTTAGATATTTGAAGGAAAGGTGGTGGTGGAAAGAGATCAAAGTTGCTTTGTTGTGCCAACTCAAACATGGGATCAAAAACACCCATAGCTCTCTGGCTTCTAGTGTAGCATGGAGTTGCTAGGTTTCAAATGAAAAAGGGACTGAAACTACTTCAAGTTAAAGCTTGAGGCTTCAAAATTCATGTTCATAATCCCCAGCAGAGTCACCAAAAAATTATTGGGTGAATATTTTATCGTCAACTAACTGATGACAAAAAGGGTATATCAACCATAGTATAGGGAGATTTACACCATAAATAGTGTGGGTTTACCAGATCTGGATGAGGTAAATCTCTCCTCTCATCAAGGGGAGGTTCCCTATAAATATTTATGCGCTGGATATATATGTATATCTATATATATATATATATATATAATTAAGCAAAAAATAACACATGGGGTGGTATAACAACATTTACCTCTCTTTTTTCAGAGGTAATGTATAAAGAACAAAAGAGGGAAATCCTGGTCTTTAGCTAATAACACTCCTCTTCTTTCAAGAATGGTATCAAATGGGAAGCAAAAAATCACCTGAAGTAACAAAGTCCACAAGAGCACTCACGTAAGAGCAAAGTCTTTCGTAGCCTCTTTCACTTTCAAAACAAACGTAACCATAGAATGAAATGAAGCATAAAGTCTCCGCCTAAAACTACAAAAGATAACTGAATTTCAAAGATAAAAGTAGCTCAAAGTCTATCCTCTACCTTTTAGAAGCACTCTCAGATAATATAAACACACCCACTTTGCTTATTAAATCAGATAAACAAGATATTACCAGGAAAAAGGACAAGAATTGTTTCCTAAATAACACAGATAATCTCAACACAAAGTTTGAAATAAACCTGCTTCTCATTCATTCAATAGAATATGATTTACAAATTTGAGCACAAAGTCTCAAAAATTGCTTCAATTTCGGTAGAGTGTTTGCTCTCAATTTTTTCAAGATCTATTTACAAAAGAGGTATCCACTATATATAAAGAGAAACTCTCAAAATTTAGAAAATAATAAAATACAAAAATATCCTAGTCAAAGATGACTCATCTTTGACTTTGAAATATTTTTTCAAACTTTTTACATGTAATTACATATTTCAAAATTGCATGCACTTTTCACAAAACAAAAGTGCATAAGGAAAGAAGAAGAGAGAAAGAGAAAAATTTAGTTTTTGCTACCAGATTTTTTTAGATGAGCATCATACACAGTAATGGATTCTTGAATTCTTATGTTGTCTGGCACAACCGTGTTCTTAGAGATGACTATGGCTCTGATCAAGGCATCCTTCAATGTTGTGATGGCTTTAGTATGACCAGTTAACCTGGATTTTAGATTATCCAAAGTTAACTGAGTGTCTAGAATATTATCCACAATAGACATTGAGAAGGATTTTTCTTCAAAATCTCTTTGAATCATTTCCTTGAAACTTTGGGTCATTTCTTGTGCTGAGAGGAATTGGTTATCCTTGGAATTCAGGTCACAGGGTAGTTTTTCTAGTTTTTTGAGCAGGCCTGTGTCGCTCTTCTCACTAGCATCCCTAGAAGCTTTGAGATCCTCAATTAAATCTTTGAGTACCTAGATTCTGAAGATCAGTGACTCCTTGATCTCAACATAAGAGTCTTTGCTGGAGATGACACTGATAGATATCAAGGTGCTCTTCTTTAGATCCTTCATCTCCCTCCATTTGCTAAGATCTTTCTCTGAACTATCGACCTCCTGAGAGATAAGAGAGACCAGGTCATCCAATTCAGCCCTCACCTTCTTCATCTTGTCTATTTTCTCCACAACCTCTGCAAGCAAGGAAACTCCCTGAGTATGCATTTTTTCAATATAATCCTCCAAGACTTTCCCCTTCAAGTAAGTTTTTTCTGCCTTTTGAATGACAGGGTCATCTACAGAGAAGGCCTCTGGAGTTGCCGCTTCAAGGGGAAGAGTGAACCTCCTTATTACTGTCATCAGCTGCTCTGTCTTGGCCTTGTAATAATCTTTCATTTCCTTTTCTCGGTCAAATTTTTGGACCATGATGTCTATAGCAAACTGAAGGTCACTTTTCACACCTTCCTGAGTAAGTTTGCCAATTTCAACATGAGAGATGGAATAGCTACTCATTTCAAAACCCTCAAGGGTTGCATCCTGTGGAGGCTTGGCAATTTTTTGAAATTTTTGTCATTTTTCCTTGACCAATTTGGAGAGGATCCTTGGCCTCTTAGGAGCCTTAGCTTTCACTGGCACTATTTTGCCAAAGTCAAAGTCATCTGGAGAGATGGCTAACTTCTTTGTTTTGGGTGTGAATGCTGACATCTAAGGTAGGAGAGAAGAAGTACCTGTCATGGTAATAGTTTTCTCAGTTGGTGTTACTATGGCAGCTTCTACACTGCTAGTGGTGACAGTAGTTACAGTTGGAGTAACAAGCAAAACTATACCAACTACTGATTCTGGCTCTTGGGTAGAACTTTCCCCTAGATTGAAAGAGGGAGATGACAAACTTGTAATGGACCCAGAGGAGCAAGGAGTACTTACAAAAGTGCCCTGAGGATCACCAAAAACAACCCTGGAAAGAGAGGCAGCTTTAAAAGAGGGAACACTGATAGGAGAAAGAGGAAAAGGAGAAGCCACAAGAGATTAAGGCAAAGAAGGAGAAACGCTCCTGAGTGGTTGTGCTTCTCCTTATGAAGGCAGAGGTTGCATGCTTGGTTGTCTTGTCGGCCAGTTATCTATTTCCATTGGCTGAGCTACCTGTGTCTGAGGGCTTTGTTCTTCAATTCCTTTAGCTGCCACTTTAGGCTCTTCAGTAGTCTTTAGCTTTTTGGAAACAAGGATGATTCTAGGCTTGTGAGGCCTAGAAGGGGAAGGAACATCGCCTTTGTTTTTGGTCTTATTCTCTGCCTTCCTCTTCAACTCTACTTGGTACTCAGCCTCTGATCCTATGATAAATTCTTTCAGGATGATCCCTTTGGCTGCTAACCAATCATTGGTGTTAGCCAATATTGGTTCAAATCTTTTTCTCAGAGAAGTTAGTTCCTTCTGAGACCACTGAGTTTGAAGAAGAGGGGAGCCAACAACCTTTTCAGCCAGGTATCTGCTATTGATGATGTTCCCATCATCGACTAGATTAGAGGGGATCTCTGCAAGCCCTAGATATTCAATTTGCTCTAGGGTTAGCCTGCAATAGTCCATCTTTCTGATCTCTTCAACCATCCTCAGGTCTATCCAGATGTCCTTGATCATGGGCTCATGAAACTGAGTCTTCCACCTGATCTTGTCCTTAACTCCCCTGTAGTCAAATTTATATCTTTTCTTGAACTGCTTTAGAGTGACCATCTACATTTATGTTTCCATGACTTTGGCTTTAGCTATTATTACAATGGAATACCTGCCAATTTCAATTGGGAACCTAAAACCTGGCTTCTTCAACTCTATTTTTCTAGTGTACACGACAACCAATTATCGGCAAAGTTCCATTAAAACCAATTTGTCTGAAGGGAACCTGGGGAGCATATAGGGGTAGCCTTGGAAAAAGCCAACTCAGAGATAGCAGAAGGTGGGGAATTGTAGGAACATACACCCATAGTCATTGAAGACTATTCAAGTCTCATCTGATACTCTCTTCTGCTTAAGTTGAGGGTCAAAGAGGCATAGAAATATGGCAAAGAAGGTGTCATTTACCTTTTTAAAATGACAGGTTGACCCTTGAAGTGTCAACTAGGGGTAATATGAGTATATTGGGGTCATCTTTCTATCTCCTTCAGTCATTAAACCTAGAAAAGTTCACATTGAAGCAGCTATGTACACAAGGTATGAGGTCATATAAAACTTAGAAGAAGTCTGTACCTTGGTTAGCTATTCGTGGAGGGCATTGCTGATCTATTCTCCCCAAAAGATGACCTACTTATCTTGGAGGATGATCTTGATGAATGGATACATCCATTCATGGAGCTATGAGGAAGATGGGAGGCCTCTTACTCTGCTTAGAAGGGTGATCAAGTCACCAACTTTTTCAATGAAGTCACTCCTTGGGAAGTTTCATGGCCTTCTGGATAGACCGGACCTGGGTGCCTTCAGCCACTTGTTTCATGACTTTTTTTCCCTCTCAAGGTCTTTGTCATATTCCTTTTGGGCTTCTACGAAGTCAATCTTTAGCACTTCAGTAGCAGGAGGGCACATGAAAAGACCTTGTCAATGAATTTGGGATCCAGCCGAATTACCATATTATCATTGGCATCTGAGACTAACCTAGTCTCTTTATTGTAGAAGCAGGCACATTGGAGGATGAACTCTGTATGATGCACTTCCATTGGGAAAGTAGCAACCAAGTGGATGTTGCTTTCGATGATCCTCTTTATTTCGGTGCTTGGGTTTGTCACCTTCGTTCGAGCTATGAACTCGGCCATGTCTACGTGGCCAATTTCGGTGTCCTAGATGTCATCGACATTGAAGGTGACCAAAGTGAGTGAGAAGATGCCCTGGTATTTGTACTTCATCATTTTTGCCTTTTTTAGAGATGCTTCTGACATTGAAACTAGTCTCGATTGGATGGACGTCAACGAGCAAGAGTTCTCTGCTTGTACTATAGTCATGATCATGAGATTAGGGGAGAGGGGATGAATTAGGAAAAATGCATTTTAAGTGATCTTGGTCAATGGAGGTCACTTAAGAAGGCCAGGTCAGAAAAAGGGGTGGATAATGAGGAAGAAAGAGAAAGAAAGGGAAAGGACGAAAATCCTCCAGAGTTAGAAAAATTTGGAGGAGGAATGCAAGGGCGGCAAAAATCACTGCCCATGTAGGGGAAAAGACAGAATGCAAGGACAGCAAAATTTGCCACCCATGTAGGATCGGCCTGCATAGGTGGCAAATTTTTCCACCCTTACAGGCCAAGGGAAAAGGTAGGGGTAGCAAATTTTGCCGCCCCTATAGGAATGGCTTGCACGGGTGGAAAAATTCACCGCCCTTACAGGTTAGGGAAGAAACATGTAGGGGCAGTGATTTTTGCCACCCCTACAGGGATGGGAAAAAGTGCAGGGGGACGCGTGGGTGGTGATTTTTGTTGCCCCTATGCACAAGGATTGCGTGGACGGTGAAATCCACCGCCCGTGTAAGGAAAAAGGGGTTTGAGGGACATGGCACAGGTGGCAAAATTTTACAACCCATGCACGTCTTTGGGAGGAAACCCATGGGTAAGAGGAGGCAAAGAAGAAAAAAAGAAGAACTAAAAACTTTAAACTACCCTCAAAACTAAAATGTAGGGAAGAAAGAGGAAAGAAAAGAAAATAAATGTCAAAAATAGGACCAACCTGGAAAGTCACGCATGCCACAGGGTTAAATCCACCAAATCGCACTCGATTCATCTACTGGGTCATCCAGATGTGAAGGGTAGGAGGAGAGGAAGAAGAATGAGAAGAAATGAGCTAAAATCGGTTTAAATGGGGCAAAAAATGCCATGCACAGAAATTGAGGCATGCATGGGCGGCAAATTTTGCTGCCCTTGCATATTTGATTTAGTTTAGAAGCAATTTTACCACCCTTGCAGGTCAAAATGTAGGGGTGGCAAAATTTTCCACTGTTGCATTTCAAGGGCAAATGCACTAGCGACAAATTTTGCCACTCATACACAGAAATAAGAGAAGAAAAACTCTAACTCTGAAAGAGGCAGGCTGGGGGAGGGGTTTTCTTGGTCGCAATGAGACCGTAACTACTCTTACATTACTAGGCCAAGATGAGAACGAATTCAAAACCCATCTCAAAAATAAACTTAGAGAGACAAAAGACGAAATAGACAAGTTTCGTAGGGGGTTGTTCCCAAAAATAGGCTAATCCGATTTTGAAAACAACATATTGTATAATGTATTTTATTTCTCTCTGATAGGTTTGTGATGAAATTATATGAGCATTCACCTAACCCCTATGTTTTTACAATTGTATAATTTTAAAGGATTTCAAATAATGTTGAATTATCAAGGTGGAAGACTCCATCAAAAGTGTAACAATAGATATGCTCAATGAATACATTAACTTAAAATGTGGAGAGGGATACATAATTAAAACAATACTTATAAAATTAATATAGGTGACTTGGTACATATAAGGATGTTTAGGATAAAGCATAAACTAAGGTTGACCATGGAAAGGTGTGATATGCCAAAGTCACAATGTGACAAAAGATGTGAAGGCAAGAGGGTCCATAAAAATACACATGGTAGATTTTATGGGTTACCAAACTCAACCTAGGAAAAATTCAGTAGACTATGAAATTAGTTATAGAAGAAATAAATGCCCAAAATATGGAAAACATCTCATAAAATGTATAACTTTGGCTCAAGGATAAAAAAATTTAATTTGGTGAATAAATATAAAAGGATAAAAGACCATAGAGAAAATAGTATGAGGTAGGAAATTTGATAAAATAACCAAATATACAAAAGTGGACAAAGTATGACAAAAAAAGTAAAATAAAATATTGAAAGGGGTCTTGTAAAAAAATTAGGTGTCTACAAGGGTTTCAAAAGCATAATGATAGGGTCGTTTCTCATGAAATAATATTAAACACTTTACCATATGATGTTTTTTCTTATCTTATTCCAAATGGTTTAATTGCACTCAAGTTTAATTTATTCAATGGAAAGGGGACTCTTCTCCTCATATTAGGTATTTATTCATATGACTCTTTCTTTGATTATGTTCATAATTATAAGTTATTTCCTTAAAAATTCTAATAATTCTAAAGTAACATGCATGATATTGGTTTTATGCCTTATCAAGTGGATGCATTTATCTTTCCCAATATTATGTATTACTAAATGGTTTTGCTTTTGGGTTTATACTAATGTACAATGGTAAAATGGGGTGTACAAGGGGGACCTAAAGTAATACAATCCAAAAAAATAAATTATAACCTTAATGTGCTAAAATTAAAAACTAAAATTATAAAAAATGATTAAAGAAGCAATGAGAAACCATATGGGAGATGAAGCCTGACAAACCTAATGTTTGTTTGTGTCATGTTCACACTTTTTGTGAAGTCCACCTTAGGTAGTGTTGTTACGAATGTGAGATTTATTATGTGCATGTATCTATTAAATACATATTAAATGTGGTAATTATCCTCACATGTGTGAGAAGGGTTAGGCGTAACTTGGGGGATGATCCCACCTTTCATTACCCCAATAATAATCTATCACTCACCTCTTCATTTTCTTATATAAGGAACCTTTGTTATCCTTGTTTGGTATAGATCTTAGAGGATCTTATCCTAAGATATTGGAGATATGGTCTCTTACGATTTTATTGGTAAAAAATTTCTCTTCTAATAAAATACGTCTATAAGGTGTTCTAAGTGTTATTATGGAGATTTCTTAGGCCCTCAATTTTTAATATGCTATTAGAGTGAGATAAGTAATATCCATCTTGCATTATTTAAGATCTATCTCTTTCTTTTGTTGGATTTATAGTTTTTGTAGATCTACTTATGCATAAGTTTCATTGAATATATTTCTACCATTTTTAACTTTTTAGTTTTTTATGCATATTAGACATTTCCATTGCATTCAACATGACAAAGAATGTCAGTTTTGGATTTTGTTTCACTTGAATATAACACTATGAGCTCATTTTACAAGCCATATAATTTGTGTTTCATGTAAATATAGAGAATTCATATGGGTAATAATGATCCAACAAGAAATAAAATGACCTTTTTAGCTCATTTGGCATGTTTTGAGGACTAGATGTCACATTTTTTAAGTAACTCACAATGATCTATTTTATTTTATATTTGGGTATAGATTGGATATGGGTATTTTTGGAGGATTTTTATATCACCTTGCGTATTTTATTGAAATATAAAAAATAATAGGTTTTTTCATATGTATTTTGTACTCAAATATATTTATAAAGTGACACAGGGGATTTTATAGCTTTGTCTACATTCATGTTTGTGTGAATTTTGTCACACTCCATTTTTAAATTTTAGTTGTTAATTAATTCATGTGACATATTGGGCATTCTCATTTGATGATTTTTGTTGTGATTTTTTTCACACCTACCATATTGACACTTTTTTAGAGTGATTTGATTTTTCTTCACCCCTAGTCAGTATTATCGGTGGGTATTGTGTATTGTTAATTATTCCTTGGTTATTCAAGTATGTTATGTGCTTTGTGTTTATTCATGTATATTATATAAATATAGAGTCTAGTTTCAAAATTAAGAACAATTTTTTAGCCATTTTTTGTTTGTATCAAAATTTTAAAATAAAATTGAGCCATATTTTTTTGTATCAAAATTTAAAATAATTTTTGAGATATATTTGCTAGTATCAAAATCTAGAACATCATTTTTGAGCTAAAAAAATTGGTGGTATAAAAATTTAGAATAATTTTTGAGATAAATTTTTTTGGTGGTGTCAAAATTAAAATCATTTTTTGAACCAACCTTTTTTACTTTATTTTACCCATGCATTTTGGTCAGATGGAACACATATCTATAGTCACTCTTGTTTACATAATGAGATTCATAGAAGTTACTTTTGATTTATTCCTTTATATGATTTCATCAAATTCAACAGTCGTCTACTTCAAAATTTTCATTATTTTTTTCTCAATCATTATACACGGGTACCTTATTAGGCCTAGTTGTCTAAACCCATACTTATGAGCTAAGTATTTTTTTATTTTAACAAATCAGTTAAGTTTATCTTTAGGGGTATGTTAGTGTGTGCCATTTTCACACTTATTGTGAACTATACCTTAGATATTTTTCTTACCAAGGTGAGATGTATTATGTGCATACAATTTTTAAATGCACATTTAACGTGGAAGTTGTTGTACTCAATTTGTGAACTAATAAGAATGTAATGGTTGAATTATTTCTTCTAAGAGGACAAAGAAAGTCAACAACACATGGGATGAATGTTCCATAACTTTTAGGATTATGTTAGGGATCCAAGAGCTAAGAAATTTCTAGAACATTCAGATAGATGAGCAGAAACTATTACCACTAGAGGTTCAACTGATCTTTTTATCTAAATTAAAACTGTCTAATGTTGTGGGATTATTGAAACCATAGGTTTACTTTATTATTTCATAAAATAAAGTAATTATGATCTACTAAGTAGGAAATATTATCATAAAAATGTAAAAAAGAGGGAAAGATTAAGGAAGAAAAGGGATGATTATTTGATTGAGACTTTTAGTGCTGAGAAATGGAATTCATGGATGCCTACAATTATATCAATGATCATAATGTTTAGCTTTGCTCAACTTAAATGACTCAATGAGAAAGACTCAAATGAAAATGTAAATATATGATTCAAAATCTCTATCAAAATAAATAAAATACATAAACATGTAATGATTTCATATAATGACTTAATGAGAGCTTTAAAATAAATAGAATGAGAATTTAGAATCAATCAAACTAGTTGATGCACAATTTGATTGCATTTTCACTTTCAAAACTAGAATTCAAACAAATTATTGTCATGTATTACTTATCTCAAATCAATATCCTATGGTAGACAATCATGACAAAATAAATGAGAATGACAAGTGTAATCCTAACACAATTCTAGTAGAGTTTTAGTGCAAAATAGTCAACTATTTATAATATCAAGAATTGTTTCTTATATAAGAAAGGAAATGAACCCAATGCCTTGATGTAAAACCAAAGTGTAATGGATTGATACCAAAAATTAAATGTAGTAACTAATTTATGGATTTATTTCTTGAGATAACACATCAACAAAGAATAATATAAGGACTGAGTCTTGGTACCACTCCCAAATTACAACTCTTTAAGGATGAAAGGTTATGCAATATATAATGCATTTCAAGCTCTGATTCTCTAGTACTTAATATCATTAAATTCTCCTCCACAAACTGATTAGTGGTCAAAATAATAAAAACTAGCTCATTATAGAAATATCATAATGATGGAGTAATCAGTTAATGCTCTAGTTTGTCTATCTAATAAATTCCCATTGTACATATCATATTTGTGATTAATAACAATGTATGAATTGATATAAAATTTATCATTCTTGTTAAATACGTTATTATTTGGAGAATATTCTTAATGGATTTGGTGACTTGATTATAGGAATCTACTTGAGCACATAGTCCAAACCATGTTTTGGTGGGTTAGATGGGCTAGACAGTCATCTAATGTTTTTTACCATCATAGATGCCAACATTTCATATAATTTTCATTTTCCATTCTTAGCTTAATTTTATGCTCTTTGAGATCTATTTTATGCCCCTTTTTCACTTGGCATTCACTATTTTCTTATTTTATCAGAGTTCACTTTATTTTTCCTTAGACCCATTAGAGAGTGCCACTTGTCAATCTATCAGGACTTTATCTCTTTGTTTTCACCTTTAAAAAATATTTTACGGTAACCTCAATTTCATGGGATGATTCCACTTGGAATAATCCCAATGATCTAAGCCTTTGAAACCTTTCATGATCTATTTTTACTAAATATACCCTACATGGACTATCGATCCCTAAGATGATGCCACATGGATGAATCTTGGGCCTCTATGTTTTGGCATTAATGTATGATTTGTAAAGTCTTATACATTTTGGATCCTTTGATGATTCCACATGGAATCATTATGTAGCTTAAGATATTTGGGGATTCATTTTGGGTCTCATTTCTTCCATCAATAGAGTCTCTAAGATCATTCCACATGGCACTATCTTGAGACTTCAAGAGATTTTTATGATTATCATATACTTTCCCTTCTAAACTCTGAATCCCCAAGATGTGACAATGTGTCATAATCTTAGGATTGAGAAACCTTTGACACATAGCCAATGTTACAAGAATTGGCTTGCTCTGATTTGAATGATATCATGCCATGTGGCATGATCTCAGGGTTCCTTTACCTTCAACATTTATTTGATTTTATAAGAATTGATATGTTCCTTTACATTTTAAGGTGAGCTTCAAATCATTGATGGTGTTATATGGTGCCTCTACATTAAATCTTCTATCAGAGGCCTGTATTATTTTAAATTAATCCGCTAAGTCCTTAGCTCCCATGATGATGTCATATGGTGTTATCATAGGCCTTTAGGCTTTAGGACTTCCATAGATTATCATCAGAATTTAATTCCCCTACCCTCCAAGATCATTCCCTATGGCACAATATTGGACATTTAAGCCTTGATATGAATATAAACTTTGGATTCACTGAGATCACTTGAAAATCTACCATGTATATGGCTCATGAAAGGTGGGAGCTCATGAACTTTGAATTATTGATTGTAACCTTTCAATTTCTAGGTGTCTAAGATGTATCCACATGGATACATCTCATCACTTTGGGGCTTGAAATATTAGAGTTGTTTCCAGGGTCCAAATAATGCAAATGCAATGGTCAAGTGATCACACGAGATGAAGCTCGTGCACACCAAAAAGAAGCTACAGCAAAGTGAAATCACTGAAAGAGATAATTTGCAAAAGACAAATAGGAGAAAAACCCAATATTTGATTAACTTAAGATGGACAAAGTGAAGAATACATATAGGAGAGCACGTAAGTAACTCCTCCACAAAAGGTGGTCAAAACACCCCAAGAATAGACTGTAACTCCTACATGAAAGGTGGTGATAAGGTATTAAGAATAGAGAAGTAACTCTCAAACCTGAAATAGCCGGTCAAATGAGTTACTTATGACATTCTTGTGACACCTATGACACATCTATGACACACATCTCCACATAAACTAGCCTATCCCGTGAATGTAGGAAAACTCCATGTATGCACAAATATATAATATTTCCTAATTAAATAATAGGGAAAAATAAAAACCTACACTAACACCCCCCATAAGCGCAGCTTAAGTGGGCAATGTGGAAATATAAAATCGGTCCCAACAACTAGGCCTGATGAGGTACCCATGTATAAATGTAATCTCCCATAAGATAGAGAAAAGGAGAAAACCCATAGGAAAAAACTCCCCCCCCCAAAAGAGAGACATAAAAGAAATGAAGAGGCTAGTGCCCCCCTGCCTAAAGATGATGTTGATGTAGATGTGGACTGCACCTCAAGAAGAGCTCGCAGATGAATGGACTTGCTCTCGGTGAAAGGTTTGGTGAAGATGTTTACAACCTGCTCTAAAGATTAGTAAAATATCAAGTCAATAACCTGACTATGAATAAGCTCCTGAATGAAATGCATGTGAATCTCTATGTGCTTGGTCCACTGGTGCTGAACTAGATTCCTACAAATCTGAATGGTACTTTGGTTGTAACAATAAATGATGGTGGGCTGCCTGATAGGAATGCCAAACTTAAAAAGTATCCCCTAAAGCTAAATAGCCTCAGTAGCTACATTAAAAGCTCCCCTGTACTCTACCTCTATAGATGATATAGCAATAGCATTTTGCTTCTTGCTAGACCAATTGATAAGACTAGAATCTAGAGAGAAACTGTAACCAGAAGTGGACTTGCAAGTCTGTGGATCGCCAGCCCAGTCTGAATCTGTATACCCAATCAAGTTAGCCTCTATGCCAAATTTGTAATGAATCCCATATCTATATGGACCCTGTATGTAATGCAAGATCCTTTTAGCTACTTTCTAATGTAGCTCATGAGGTTCTTACATAAATCTGGAGACAAGTCCCACTGCATATGATATGTTGGGCCTGGTGTGAGTCAAGTAGATGAGACTGCCAACAAGTTATCGATGTTGAGTGGCATCAACTAATGGTGAAGAATAGTCAGCCTCAAGCTTGACTCCTAATAGAAAGGGAGTCAGAGATGGCTTGTAATTAGCCATGTGAAATTGAGATAATAAATCAAGAGCATACTTAGGTTGTGCAAGAAAACTACCTGAATTTGACTGTGAGATCTCGATACCAAGTAGTGCAACAAACCTAAGTTTGTCATGTCAAATCTATCCTGGAGAGATGACTTCACCACTGTAATAGCTGATGAAGAACTCCCAGTGATCAAAAGGTCATCAACATATAGAACCAAAATTAGGAGTGAATCATCCTACCACAAGAAGTAGACATTGGGGTCAGAATGGCACCTAGTGCAATCCACTGTGAGAAGGAAGGAATCCATCTTGTCATACCAAGCCCAAGGGGCCTGTTTGAGGCCATAGATATATTTCCTAAGTCTACATACTAAGGAAGAATCTTGAACAAATCCTGGCGGGTGCTCCATGTAGATCTCCTCCTGTAGGTCTCCATGAAGAAAGGCACTCTTCACATCCATCTAGTGCACATCCCAACTATGTGTTGTGGCAATAGCCAAGGTGAGTTGGATAGAAGTCATCTTTGTAATGGGTACAAAGGTCTCTGAGTAGTCAATCCCTACCACCTGTGAGAAACCCATGGTGACCAATCATGCCTTGTACTTATCAACCAACCCATCTGTTGCAAACTTTGTCTGATATATCCACTTACATCAAACCATCTTCCTTCCCTTAGGAAGTGAAGTCAAGTCCCAAGTGTGATTTTTGATTAAGGAAGAATATTCTTCCTCCATAGAATTATCCCACTCAAGTACCCCTAATGCCTCTCAAAAAGTCTGTAGATCCAAAACTAAAGCAAAGAAGGCATGTGGATCTCTCTGATAATCCCCCTAGTGCATATGTCACCTGCAAGATCTCTTGCCCAAGTGCCAACACTCTCAAGTGTCTATCTAGCCCAAAGTGGCTCAGAATTGGGTGAGTCAGGTGCTAACTCCTCATCCTCTGACTGACTAGAGGTGGATGAATCTGCATCACTATCCTCATTATCTGAACTCAAAAAAGAAGAAGAAGATGTTTCTAGCTCAGGAACCTACTATGGCTGATTTGAATCTGAGGAATCATCATGAAGAAGTAGATCTAATGAGGGAGAAGAAGTGCCAAGTGTTGAGTCTCTAAGACTCTCTTAAAAGTGGACACTTATCTTAATGAACAACTCATGAGTGGTTAGATCTAAAAGGTGATACCCCTTAACACCATCCAGATATCCTTCAAAGATGGAAGGCTTAGACTGATGTTCCATAGCTTTATGTTTCTTCTTCAATATGCGGGCCATGGCTAGGGATCTAAAAACCCTAAGGTGCTCAACATCAGGTTTCCTTTTATGCCAAGCTTCAAAGGGTGTTATCCCTTTCAAAGCTTTGCGAGGAACCCTATTTTTAATGTAGTAAGCATAATTGATGGCTTCGGCCCAGTACTATGGTGCTAAGAATTTGGAGTGAATCATACAGCTACCCATCTCTTTCAAGAACCTATTTTTGCATTCTACAACCCCATTCTGTGAAGGAATATAAGTGACTGTGCACTACAAATCAATTCCCTCTGTGGTGCAAAATTGCTCAAACTTGTTGCTGACATAGTTCCCTCCATTATCATTTCGAAGAACCTTGATGGATTTCTCACTCTATTTCTCAACAAGAGCCTTGAAGCCTAGAAAATTTTCAAACACTTCAGAGTTTGAGAAAATATATCCAAGTGTACCTAGAGAAATCATCAATGAAAGTGAGGATGTACTTGGCCCTTATGAAAGATAGTTTGGGAAAGGGTCCCGATACATCACTGTAGACTAACTCCAAAGGTTGTGAAGCCCTCCAAGCTTTGCCTTTGTCAAATTTTGCTTCAGGATGCTTCCTAAGGGAGCACCCCTCATAAAGTCCTTTTGAGAATTGGACATGAGGAAAGCCAATGACCATGTCATTTTTGCAAAGTTATTCAAGGTAGCGGTAGTTAAGGTGGCCAAACCACTCATGCCATAATTTGATAACTTCATCTGAATGAGTTAGCAATGCTATTGGAGAAGAATCTGGTGTAAAATGTGAGAAGGTGTATAACCTTGCTTGGTGATTTGCCCTACCCACTACCACTGTAGTATCACTATGCAACTCCCTGATAGCCACTGAATCTGGTAAAAACTCAACTCTCATGCCTCGACCAATGTGAGTGATTTGGTACACTGATAGGAGATTGGTTGAAAGAGAAGGAACACTTAGAACATTATTGAATGTTCCTCCTTCCATTTCAACTGACCCTCTCCTTGCAACAAAAACTGATGTGTCATCACCCAAACTAATTAAAGTCATGCTACAAGGCTCTAAAAATGAAAACTCAACTAGTGAAGAGCCCATGTGGTGAGAAGCACCTGAATCAATGACCCATGATGATGTAGAAGTTGTAGTTGCTACAAGGGCCTTGCCTTTTTCTTTCTCCTTACCCTTGCCTTTTTCCTTGGTAGAATCTTGGGTAGATGAATTCTGCTTGATGGACTCAGGAACACCTATGTTGTGCTTCTCTAAAAGATGAGTTAGGTGATCTATTTATTCCTTCATGCATTTGTGTTCACCATGCCCTATCTTCTTACAATAGGCACACTTAACCTTCTCCTTCTTAGGTTTAGCATTAGAGGAGGAAGACTCAGTGTTATTTTTGGTAGGATTATTGTTTTCTTTCTTCTTCTCCTGGTCCTTATTCTTTTTCTTCTTCTCCTTTGTTGAAGTCTTATCCTTACCATTTCTAGCTATCAAATCTTGGGGTTGAGTAGACTTCATTGTTCCCATTTGGATTAGTTTATCTTACTCCCTAGTCAAGTCGGCAATGAATGAATCCAAAGAAGGAATTTTCCATGTAGTGCCAAGGGCACTTTTTGTGGTATGGAAAGTGGAGACAAAGACTAAATAGCTTGGACCTAACTTAGTGAGAATAGAAAGGATGAGTTGATCATCTTTCTTCTCTATCCTGAATTCTTTCAATTACAATCTAAGGGCCTTAAACTTAGTGAAGAAGTCCTGTAGAGTGTCAAAGTTTCTAGGACTTAGACTTATGAGTTTGTTTTCGAGCTCATGACCTCTCATTTCATCAAGCTTCCCAAATAAGACTTCTAAGGTGTCCCATATGTCTTTGGGAGTCTTGGTGGTTTCTAAATGGAAGAGAAGTTACAGAGACATAGACAAGCTTAGTAATCTATAGGCTTCATCACTACGGTTGTACCACTTGACCTTTTCAGCATCAGTGTTGGGTTCTACTTTAGTACCCATGGTGATCCTATATAACCCTTTGCTTCTAAGAATGATTGAGATTTTAACCTTCCATTCATGATAGTTGAAGGGTGATAGGGGTTTAAGTTGAAAAAAATCCATTTTAAGCTAAATTTAGGTGAAGTTGTGTTGATTGCAAGTTTGTGAAAGTATGCAGAAAGGAGAAAGATAACAAAAGTAAACAAAGTGCTGAAAGACAATCACACCCCCCCTAAAATGTTGAGCGCCCCCCCCAAATATGCAAATGCAAGCTCAAAATACATCAGAATCAGCCAAAAATGCATCTTAGAGCAATCTGTGCAAGTCAAGTTAATAACCCAAGCAAATAGGATGTCGGACCCAGCCGAAAATGCATCCCAAGAGACCCAAATTTCTGGCACTTTATAAAGTAGTGCATTTTTGACAATTATCTAGCCTAAGTTGTGGAAAACTAAAAACTAAGCACTTTTGAAAAATATGGAACTCGAATCTGAGTTATCGTTTGTAATATTTTAAAGTTTTAATTTCTTGTAAACTAGTAATTTTGTAAAAAATAGCACTAAAACATTTAAAAAATACCTATTTTGAGAGAGAAAGTGGCCTTCCAACCACTCTTTAGACTCAACACAGAGCGAGGAATCCAAAAGAGGTATTTGTGAGGGGGAATTGACCTCCTGCCAACCCAGGTCTCACCCTTCGTCTTTGACAGGGGAAAACTCAAACTTAAAATAAAAACCCCAAATTGCCACAATGTAAAAAATAGCCTTAAATATTCATTTTTTAACCAAATTGACTGATTTAAGATTTGAAAAGTCAAATTTGACTAATAATTTAAGAAATAAAGATATATTTTACCAAATAAAGGCTGTGCGAGGGCCCACATGGAGCACCAAAATGAAAAAGGGTGCCATTTTTGAGGGTTTGGTCTTTTTGTTTGTTGTTTTGACTATGCATCAGTAGAAAGACTGTGCAGATCTCCATGTAGTAGCTTGATGAAGACAAAACAACTCTAATGCCTCCTTTTTCTATATCCAAAGCCAAACTGAAACACTAAACTAAAATTCCAAGGTGAGAGGTGAGTGAAAACTGCGCAGGTGTACGGCCCGTACGGTCCACACTGGTCTTTAAGGCTGATTTTAGCAAATAACTTCACACTTTAAGAATAGTTTCACAACATATCCAAACACCTGGTTAAGGAGATAAGCACCAAAGTGAAAGAGAGGGGTTTTCAAGGGACACTAGGCCGTACGACTCATGCAACATTCAAGAAAGCTTAAGAGGCTCTCCACATGTCAAATGCCAACACACTAGTTTTTCAATGCGAGCTTTCCAATAACATCAATGATGTTCCAAGAAAATTTGTAGATTATTGCATGCAGGTATGCTCATATACTTCACATAGAGAATGAGTCAAACCTACAAATCTGCATCAAGGCTTATATGCCAGTACAAACATAATGCATGCAAATAAAAAAATCGAAGATCCTTTGCAAGCAAAAAACTCAAGATTTTAGAATAAACTAATAGCATAACTAGACACACAATTACCGGGGTGGTTCTGATACCATATCAGAGTTGTTACCAGGGTCTGAATAATGTGAATGCAATGGTCAAGTGATCACATGAGACGAAGTTGGTACATACCACAAAGAAGCTAAAGCAAAGTGAAATCACTGAAAGAGATAATTTGCAAAAGATAAATAGGATCAAAACCCAATATTTGATTAACTTAAGATGGCCAAAGTGAAGAATACATATAGGAGAGCATGTAAGTAACTCCTTCACAAAAGGTGGTCAAAGCACCCCAAGAATAGACTGTAACTCCTCCATGAAAGGTGGTGACAAGGTGATAATAATAGAGAAGTAACTCCCATACCCAGAATAGCTAGTCAAAGGAGTTACTTATGACACCTATGACACATCTATGACACACATCTCCACATAAGCTAGCCTATCCCACGAATGTAGGAAAACTCCATGTATGCACAAATATATAATATTCCCTAATTAAATAATAGGGAAAAATAAAAACCTACACTAACATGAAAGACAACAATTTTTGAATGAGCCACTTCCCATAGACCAAATCACCTAGGATTTCAACACATAGCAAAGATCAAAGGCTCAAAAGACTTCAAAAATTCTCTTTGAACAAAGACAAGGCAAAAGAAACACTTCAAGCAAATTGTTAATACGTTAGTAAAATAAAAAATAAAGAACTAACAAATAAAAAAAGGAAATCCCAAGATAGTGTATAGATAAATCTAAATTTAACTAATTATAGTCCCAAATATACTTATGAAAGAATGAATTCATGTAAGCCTAAGTTTGAAAGACCTAAAATAAACCTCAACAAAATCAAAATGTGACTAGGGGAAAATACATTAGGAACTTGACTAAGCCATTTTTAAAAACAAAAATAATAAATTCAAATCGTTAAAATGTGCATTTAAACTA
Source organism: Torreya grandis (assembly GCA_037957365.1). Taxonomy (NCBI): domain Eukaryota; kingdom Viridiplantae; phylum Streptophyta; class Pinopsida; order Cupressales; family Taxaceae; genus Torreya; species Torreya grandis. Next base: position 225,375 of record JARHVA010003650.1, read on the forward strand.
TATATGAATGAAGATCACAATTTAATCAAAATAGTTCAATAATGAAGCATAAGATATAATAAAATAAAAATAGTGAAATTGGTCCCTTTCCAATCTAACCCACAGAAAAGGTTACGTTCATGTTTTAAAACTCAAATGTTTAAAATAATCATCTAAGTACATCATGAGCATCATAAAATAATATTCTAAAACTAAGATAAATGTTTTATAACCAATAAAATACTTTGCATTGATAATGGACAAATTGGGCCAATTTCTATTGTTTGAACTCCATACAAGGATTGTCTAATCATTATGAATGATGGTGAATTGAATGTTTTTTAATTTAACCAAACACATTAGACACGATTAAAAAAATACCAAAAAATGAATGTCTATCTCAACAAATTGAGTGACATTTATAAATGAGTTCATGTTAGTATGCAAGAACACAAAAATAAAACAACTAGGTTATAGCAAGAGGGTCCTCATATGAAAATTTTGTGAGGACGGGGTGTGTTGGACCCAACAATAGGTATCCCCATATTTGTGAGGAGGGTTAGGTGTAACTTTTGGAATGGTCCCACCTTTCACTCTACCAATAATAATTTCCCACTCACCTCTTATTTTTCATATATAAGGCATATTGGTATCCTTGTTTGGAATAGATATTAGAGGAGCATATTCTAAGGTGTTGGTGATGTAGTTTCTTAATATATCATGTTCTAGTATAACCATTATTGGTTTTAAAAATAAATTATTTATTTATTTATTAGTTAATATAGTTTTTTTTATTGGTGAATATTTTCTCTTCTGAGTACATGTGTGGATGGTGTGTTATGTTTTATTGTGAAATTTTCTTGGGTCTTCCTCAATTTATAGTACTTGATGACTATACTAGATTAACGGAACTAAATAATAGTTTTATAGATGACTATAGTACACTTTATGAAATATAGGCTATTACATATATTGGGATAGAGTTTATAAGGCTCCAAATGTGTATGATGCACAATTACAAGGCTTTTGATTGTGTATCTAAGCCACTATCAATTATGTACCCTACCTCTGATTGTCTACTTTACTCATTTTTTAATCTCCAATTTTATATGCATGTTCATAGGATGATGGAGAGTAGGTTTATGCAATCACTTTTTATAATTAGCTAGCATAACATACTAAATTGTTTTCCCTTTTATCCTTCACCTAACCTTCAAATGTAGTAATTATTTTACCAAAAATTATATTAATTAAGCACAATTATCTAAAATACTTTCACAAAACAAAATTTATTTAAAATAGTAGATATAATTATGAATATAGATTTGAATATGATAAAAATAGATAATATACCTTTCAAAACTTTGATTGAAATGGTAAAAACAAAAATACTAAAATGTAGCTTATTGGTACACTTATAAAATTTGTCATTGTTATGAAAATATATCCACACAATAAGACAAGTACAAAATAATGATATCTACCATAATACATACACCCATCATACATGTAATAATAAAATCAATGAAAGATTTTAAATAAAAATAATAAACATATTTACCACAACCAACATGACTACCTCTTCAGATTAAAACTCTCTAACCTAAATTTCCATAATAATAATAACTCTTTTCCATAGTAAATTACCTAAATCACTAGATCTATATTATCTTATATAGATTAAGAAAAAAGAGGCTAGGGGTAGGGTCCAAAGAGTAGTTAACTTGTATAACATGTATTCTTAAGATAAGACTATGTTATTAAAATCAAAAGTCAATCGAGTTAATAACTTGATTGATACTCTTCTATGTAATAGTTTGTGGATGATTGTATTACAATGAATATTACAAGTGCATCTTAAAATCATACAATAGTTTATGAGCAATTAAATACACTAATAAACCAAACCTATAAATCTATAACCCTAAGGCAAGATCAATGTCTATATTGATTACACCATGGGTGAGATTAGTTGGGATAAGATCAATGAGATAAGATTTATCGATTAGAATATGGACCTAGAATTTCATGATTAGGTGATTTTTATGATGTTGATCAAGTTTTTGAAAAAATATATATTTTTTATTCATCTTTGAATTTTGACCTAGCTTCCCATAAATGCACAATGAAAATAAATAAAAATATATTATGGGTTAATAAACCTTAAAGTATTTGTAGCTACATATCCCACATGTTAGAATCAGGGCTCAACATAGTTATGTGCAGTGTAAATGGAATCTCAAGCAAGGTTTTTGGACCTCTTTTTCCTAGCTAAAAATATACAACTACATGAAATATGTGTAAACCCTCTTATGGTAAAATTTGGTGGTGGCACAAGAATTTAAGACAATAAATAAATAATGGTGTCTTAATGTGCAAGATCTATAGAAAATAATGGTGATGTCATATTAATAAATTTTGATAGAATAAGGATTTAAAGGCTCAAGTTACAATAGGATTTAATATGAATGTTAGATTACCAAATGATTTAGGACACACACACACACACACACACATTTAATTAAAAATTACACATGGGTCAAATCTAAAAGATAAGGTAAATGTGACAATCTATGCATAGAGAATCCACAAGTTAAGGAAATAGTTTTCATGGGTTGACTATGATATAAAAAAATAGTGAAATAGTATTTTAGACATTCTAAAGCATTTGGGGTCATATGAAGTAAAATGAATATTATATCTTTACATTCTCAAAAATTTCAATCAAATGGGTATGATTGGATAGAAGTGAAAATAAATTCAATATATGAGGAAGACCTATGTTAGGATAAGATGATACTATGACCAACACATGGGGAAATAGCTAAATGAATTTACATAGACCAAGTATGATAAATAAAGAGAAAAAACACTATGTAAAAGGGTATTGTATCAAAATTAGGTGTTTACATGATTCCCCTAATTTTATATATGTGTGTGAATGAGTGGAAGCATGCATCAAAGTATATAGATATAAATAATTAAGTGTGTGACTTGAATTACATATGGAAGGGTGGAGTGACTAAATAAAGATTAAGATGGATACCATTTACACATTTTCCACTTCATAATATTTAGGATACCTATCAACAAAGGCCAATTTCTAATAAGTAATAAATGCAATATCTACTCAATATGATAATTTGAAATTTTGAAATTTAAATTTAAAAATTGAAAAGGCATACAAATCAATATACTTGATTTATATTGAACCCAATGCCATTGAAATGTGAAAAATAATGCACCTTTCTAATTATTTTCAATTATTTTTTCCTCAAAAGTTTTGAATCATAAATATCACTTCCTTTGGAGTTTTGTGAATCCAACCCACTTCTTGATCAATAAAGTAGATAAATTTTATGTTTGGAGAGTCCTATCTACTTCCTCTCAACATTATAACTATAAACAAATGAAAAACTACTCAAGTAGATATATGCCTAACTTTTGTTATGAAATTACTCTAATTTTTCTTGGATGAACTTTTTTGGCTCAAATCTAGTCCATATTTTTTAAAATGCCTTGATATATGCCTCTTTTTGAGTTGATGGATTTGAATAACATATGATTTTAGTCACTCATCAAAATAATAGAGTTACAAGAACCATATGTAATAATATTATATATAATATAGTCCATTATAAGTGGAAAGAAATGATGTGAGCCCAAACAAATAAGTAGAAGTGGAAAAATACTTCACACTAGGGATAGGGCATCATGTGACTAAAAATCAACAACTTAATAGTATGGAGGAGCTCAAAAAATATAGGGAATGGATAGGGTTTGAAGTTGGTTCTAATTCAAGAGGCACAGGTTTTATGTAGGCAACTAGGGTTCAACAGGATCCAAAAGATGGATGTTTAAGTTAATATGTGGGATTAGCTAAAGGGGTGAAAACATGACCAAATTACATCCCCCTAGTGTATGGCCTTCATCATAAAATGGAGAAGCTAGGTTACCCAAGTTAGAACAAGGATAGATAGTCTCTAGTACATTCGTAATAATGGCTAGCAATAAGGAATTCTAAGGAACTGATTTGGGAAATGAAATTTTTATCACAAAATGTTCTAGTTCTAAAAGAAAGAGCCCTAATTGGTAAATTCATTGGTAAATTTCTAGTCATTGGTGAGATTTAAGCTTGGGTCAAAAATCACTATGGGAGAAACATAAAGGTATGATTTTAACCCCAAGGGTTTTTTTGTGTCCACTTGTTTGAATATGGAAGCTATGGAAAACATTCTAAAATTCCCATTTTGGTTGATGGGAGGAGTGGGCCTCTAGTTGTAGGAATGGGTCACTAATTTTTATCCTTTATCTACTTAGAATGGTAATTTTCCAGTATGGACTCATTTTTTGGTCTTCCAATGGAATATTGGGGACTATCTTTGAGTAATAGGTAATATTTTATGGGATTTTGTTAAGATTGATCCAATTTTAGAAGTTGGGGTGTTTGACACCTATGTGAAAATCAAAATAATGATGGATTTTGATAATGAAACCCTAAAAATTATTATTATCAAATCCCTTGGAAGATAATGTAAGTAGTGTTATGACATTGATAAAATCCCCTTTCAGTGTTTTAGGTGTCACCACTTGGGACATGTTAAAAAAATTTATAAGTTCTCATTCATTGGATCTTTCAAGAACCATGTGGTGGTTAAACTATTTTATCAAGTGAAATTAAGTTAAGAGGAACCAGTCCTAAGAATTTTAGAGAATATAACCCTTGCCCAAGGTCTGTAGCTAGGGGCACATCCTCAAGTCCTCAAGATTGTTGAAACATAATCTATTCTAGAGGAGCTAGATAAAGGGTTAAAGTTATCTCCTTATATAATTTTGAAAGGTTGTGAAATTATTACTATTTGAACATAGTCTATCAAATCCATTTTAAAATCATCCCATTCTTCCCTGAATCCTAGGGGGAAATGGGAAGAATTTATTATTGATCAGAAAAGGTGTGGAAATCATGGGGCAGGACCTTGTGTCTAAAGAATTAGCTTTAGAGAAGATAGGAGGGTCTAGGTTTGTGGAAAGCTCCTTAGAGCTAGAGGAAAAAGGTGATTTTGAAGAAGAGTTGAATTATAAGGAATTGTTATCTATTTCCCAACCTTAGTGTGTCCTTTTCCATCCAAATTGGAGTCTACCTAACAAGAGAGGTCAAAAATCAGCTAAAGATAAAGTAGTAGGGGAGTTTTAGGAAGGAAGAAAAGGTACACTTCAAGGATTTATTTATTCTAAAAAGTGGGGGGTTGAAGTACCTTCTCTAAAGTAATGAAAATTATTTCCTAGAATTTTAAGGACCTTAAAAACCCTAAAAAAATGTGCTTGGTGAAATGTCTCCTCTTGGTAGAAGCCCCTGATGTTGTTTACATCTAAGAAACTAAGTTAAGTTTAGAGGAAGTATTATATTATTTCCATAAAAGTTGGACTAGGTGGCATAGTTCTTTTGTTGATGCTATTGGTGCCTCATGTGGGGTGGCAGTGCTTTGGTCCCCCTTTTAATTAATGTGGTTCCACTTACATCTGGATCTAATTGGCAATTATGTCTATGTTCCAAATTTTCCTTAGAAATAAAATTTATCCTTTTGAATGTTTATGGTCTGAATTCACCTACTCTCAAGGCCTGACTATGGAATGATTTGTCTGATATTTTTATTCACTTCTCAAATGAGAAGGTGGTCCTCATTGCTGATTTCAATGTCCTTTTTATTTTTATGGATAATAAATGGGTATGGATCATCTGTCCCAGTCTTAAATTGATTTCTATAGGTTTGTTTCATCTAATGCTCTTTTAGACATGGTTCTAAAAAGAGGGGATTATACATGGATTAATATATGGACTATATTCTACAATATTGTTGAGTGATTAGATAGGTTTTTAATATCCCATTAGTTGTTGGAATAAAATTGGTTAGTGGAAAGTGTTATTCTCCCAATATTGGACTTAGATCATTTCTCAATTAAATTTTATATAAATACATGGACTATCTTCCACATCGATGCCCCTTTAAATTTGAGCTAATGTGGTTACACAATCCTTCTCTCTTTCAATCTGTCAAGACTTGGTGGAATTTTTATCCTTCCCCGTTAGGCTCACTTATGTATAAAATGACCAAGAATCTATAATTCAATAAAGGATGTATTGAAAATTAGAACTTTTAACACTTCAAAAATATTTTTCAAGAAAAGGTCTATGTGGAAAATGAATTGGGGTAGATGAACAAGGTGATTTTGAGTGTGGGAATTGATATAAACTCTTACGAGGCTAAAAAAATATTGATGAAATAATATGGAGATTTTTATCAAAGAAGAGATATATTGGAAATAGAAATTGAAAATTCAATGTCTAAAATAAGGGGATTAAACATTAACTTTTTTCACAACATCACCAAAGCCAAGAGGAGCATATTTAGGATTTATAACATTTAGTCTAAGGTGGGGGAGTTGATATAATCTCAAACTAATATTCATAAATAGGTTATGATGTTATTTGATCATTTTTATCTGGGGAAGAGGCTTTGAATTTGTTGGCACAAACTAACATCTTGAATTTTATTCCCAATCTAATCTCAACTAAACAAAATGATAAATTGATGTCATTTTCTATTTGGAAGAAGTAAGGTTAGTGGTTTTTCCATAGATAGAGATAAATCCCCTAGTCTGGATGGTTTTTCAATGTTTTTCAGTAGTTAGGGTAAGTGTATTAATGATAACTTATTAGTGTTTGTGATAGATAAAGCTCAATTCCTTGAACTCATGGAGTTTTTTGTTTTGCCTAGGTGTTAGGTGGGCAAGGTGAAGGATCTTTCTGAAGTGGACAATGGTCTTTTTGAGTGCCTACATTTTCCAATAATGATGGGATTGGATTTATCTTGGTTTCCATTTTTAGGGCACTTGAGGAAAAATTCATCAACCTATTGGTGTATCTAGAGGAAATTTAGGTGGATTTAAAAAATCCTTTAGTGGGGTGCTTTCTTCCACAACTACCACTGGTTGAGGTGTTGTCCCCCATTCTAAGGATGGAAGTTTGGGTGATGGTGCATCAATCTCCTATTAGGGTGGAAATGGTAAAATGTTTGACTCATGAAATATATCAAGGAAAAATCTAAGCTCCAAACTAGATTTTTCTCCCTTATCCTCAATGTGTCTT